>VWZZ01006361.1:204638-293549 GCA_013399095.1 Psophia crepitans | reverse complement strand
CTCCCCTTGGCCCGGGGGCCGGGATTCGACCGCTGGTTCCCCCAGGAGGGCGAGAGGGAACGGGGGCAGGGGCACTGCCGCGGGTGGGTAGCTGGTTCCCGCCCCCCATCAGATCTAGGCCAGCACAGCCGGGGAAGGCTGCAAACTTCGGTACGAGGTTTGAAGCAGCACATCAAAAGATTTTTTGCAGAAGACAGGCAGCGACACCCCGGGTGCTTAGGAAACGACCTTAATTTCTCTCCTGCAGGAGACAGGGGAAAGAGTTCTTGGCAATAACTTTCAGATGCAGAGACTCGACAACTCATTTTCTGCCAAGGAGAGGAGAAGCAGCTGCCTCTCGATGCTATTTAATCTTTAGCTCCATCACCCCTCAGGAGGGAAGGAAGAAAGGAAGTTCGTTAGAACAAAAATCCTGTCCTCTGGCTGCCGGGAATTCAGATGTTACTGCGCAAGGGAAAGTTTGAGGCGGAGGGGCAGCTTGCTTCACCCTGCTCCCAGGGCGGCCCCAGAGCAGAAACGTGTCTCTTCCAGATCTGTCTAACCGAGAGTGTAGGAAAACACCTGACAAACCTTAGAAGCCAGCTCAGTTTTGTGTTTCCCGTAGGAATGCAGGATAGCCCGGCACAGAGGGACACAAACAGGGTCCTGTTCCGAAGTTGTCTGGTACGGGTGGCACGTGCTCAGACCCGGTAACAAGGCATAAGGGAGCTGGCAGTGGCACTTACTAACGACCCCTACTCGACAGCAAAAAAAAATACCGCCCCTCTGATCAGGCAGCAGAACTAGAAGCCAAAAGAAAACCTTGTCTAGGGTTTATTTCCAACTATTAGCTAAAACTTTCAGAGAAGCAGAGAGGTTAAAAAAACCTCCACCACCACAGTGTGATGGCAACTGCTTCAGGACTGAGGCTCGTCTGAAGTCTCAACCATCCCCACTTCAGGGATTCGCAGGGAAAAGGACAAAGCAGAAGAATCTGTGATTCTGCAAGTTTGCTAGAATATGGTTTGGTTGCATTAATTAAAGCAATGTCATCTTACATAGCCAAGAGCACATCTCTGGTTATGGCTCCTCACAGCTGTAAAGAAAACGCAGTGCCAGCTTGCTGCAGTGCCAAAAAAAATCATTTTGTTAGGCAGAAATGAAGTCTGTTGCAAGAAGCAATGGAAAAATCAGCACATTAGAGAAATGGAGGGTAACTCAATCTTTCCAGAGGTCAAGAGACTGGCAAGAACCTCATATTCCATAGTAACACATACCACACATTCATAGACTGAAAAAAAAAAACCCAACCCAGAACTTCTGTTCTAATTAATAACTTCAGGGCTTTACTCAAGCATTGTAGAAGACTAAATGCACTTAGATCTGTCCAGACAGATGCTGGATTTCTTACATGCAATGAACACTACAAAGGCAAATCCTTAAAAACTGCCCAAAACGAGTGCAGTGATTTTTAAAGCAGCTACTCATAACATACGGATAATAGATTTGTAAATTAATTAGTCCTGGATTAATTAAGTCATGCGTTGCACCTCCATATGCTAGGAGACAAAACGATGACAGGAAACATCCCAGCTTTTTGTTCGTTTTGAACGTTTAGAAAACAGGAGTAGGAAATCCTCCAGTAAGTTCATGTACTGAAATCTGCACGAATAAAAGGTGTGTGAACCTGGTTTTGTTGCTGTAAGGACTGAAATACCAGCCTGGGACTGACACTGCCTTCAGGCTGCATGTTATGGAGATCAGCATTTCAGTTCCCACTGTCCATTTGTATAGCACGTGTTATTTTCATATTCTGCTTTTTAAAAGCAGACTTAAGGAACAAGCCTATTTCTTTGTGAATGCTGCATCCTACATTTAGACGTGAGCAGAAGTATCGACCAATAACCTGATCTCGCCGCATGCAGGAGCAAGGAGCAGGCAGAAAGAAGAGGCTTTGAGGACATGCACAAAATGGAGTTGGAAGGCAGCAGGTCACAAGACAGCCAAGAAACTGCTCCTTGCTGGAAACAGGTGCACTCTGCTGGGACAAATACATAAAGAATTTAAAGCACACAAAATTACAGTGATGACAGGTAGCAGTTTAAATCACTACCATGCTGCAATAGAGCATGTGAGCACAGCCATTAATCACTGTATGACAAGATGTAAATACGTCTGTCTGGGGTCTCAGGCGCTTCCCAGCGCTGTGCACGAAATTACACCATGCTGCGGGGGAAAAGGGCACTGCCTGTCCGAGTAATCGGTCGGCATTTCATGCTCCCCAGGAGGTCACAGGATTAGCAGGGCCACGCCACTGGCTGCAGAGGCAAGTGGTAAACACCACCGCATCTGCACGCAGTCCAACACGACCCTTGTTGGGCAGCAGGATTTTATTTAACCTTTGAACACTGCACAAACTAATAAACTACAGTGGCACAATGTACGTAAGACACACCATAAAAAAAAATCCCAATCCCAGAACCTTTGCAAAGCTAAATAAGCCAGATACTCCTGCAGCTAGAACCAGTTATGGAAGCATCATGGGGGAAAAAAAACCCCAACAACCCTACAACGAAGAATGCTAAGGATGTTTGGCCAGGCACTTCAGGAGGGAACAGAAGGAATGCCCACCAGAGCTGCCTCTGGAGACAAGTTTAAAGGGGTGGAAGGAGAACGTGCTTGCACAAATCTCTTATATTGACTTGTGTTCTGTCAAACAACAAAGCTGAAATACACTATTTATTAATACAGTCATCTCCCCCAGTGTCTGTATCTCAAAGCTATACAATCATAGACTGGTTTGGGTTGGAAGGGACCTCAGAGATCATTAGTTCCACTCCCCTGCCATGGGCAGAGACACCCCCCACCAGCCCAGGTTGCCCAAAGTCCCATCCAACCTGGCCTTGAACACTTCCAGGAATGGGGCCTCCACAGCTTCTCTTAGCACCCTGTGCCAGGGCCTCACCATCCTCTCAGTGAAGAATTTCTATCTCCCCTCCTTTAGTTTAAACCCATCCCCCTTGTCCTATCACTCCCTGCCCTTGTAAACAGCCTCTCTCCACCTTTGCTGTAGGCCGCCTTTAGGTACCGGTAGGCAGTAATTAGGTCTCACAGTATCTTGCACCAGTAACTTCAGTTGTCTTACTTTCCTTGTGCATTTTAACATGTTTTGATCTTGCAGTGATGTAATAAAGTAATTTGTGTCCAGCCTGCAAATAGGATTCTCCTTGTATAGCTGAGGCCTCGGTACCAGGTCACCAGTAAAGATGCATGAGGCACCCAAGTCAGGTTTTGCATTAGCATGCGTAGATTTGACGCTTGCAGAAGGCATGCTCACAGCTGGACAGCAGTCCTGTCCGTGCACATAGCCCACATGTGAAGAGGACATTAATCAAACTAATGTTTCCATCCAAGATCAACAGCTTAAGGCTGAATTGCTGCTTCTTGTCAGACCACACAAAGGTGTGGGTGTCACCATATTCCACCCACTCCTATCCCACAGGAGTCTGCTGAGTGTCTGCTCACATGCTAACATGATTAAATCTGGAGCGTGGATTGGCTTAGTAGGCATGTTCAGTCCTTAGCCTGCCTGGGGCCCGGTGACCTCTCTTCATTTCAGAATATGTCTACCAGCAAGACCTTCTCTGGTTCTCTCAGTTCTCTCCTTTAAAAGAGCCCTAATGAAGACGATGTATTACCATAGTCTCTCTAGAAACTCATTCCCATGGGTATGAAGGGTTGGGTATTTTTTAAGTCCATTTGGACTGAAGTCCAGGTATTCTCTGCAAAAGCAAGGAATGCTCTTCTCTTCCTCTAACACAGGAGGGTAAAACTGTGGAAGGTACTACAGCTGTAACGTTAATCACGTTCAAGGCAAAGCGAACAGCGGGATGTTGTCAGGCGTGGGAATTTTGGCCTCAATTTGTTAGCATCAGTGTAACAGATAAGGCAATGCAGGACCTGGACCCACGTTTTCAGGGTATTGTGAAAAAACTTGTGAAGCTGCTGCATAAGGCAAACAAACCTCCCCCTCACCACCGTCACATCCTCTCCCCACCGAGCGATGAGCTACGGCAGTGCCTGCGCAGCCACCTTTATTGCACATACGGAAAGTTTGTTCTTTACTGCTGGGCAGCTGTTTCCGGTGTCATTTATGCAAAGTTACAGAATTTTGAAAACAACACATGGCTGCTCACAGCCGAGCACTGGAGTCTTGCACAGGCACCGCCGGAGAGAGCAGAGGTAGCAAGTTCATTTCCGCGTGCAGAGGTGGGGCCGAGTGCTTTGTTCTTCTCACCAGCAGCTACACTCAGTCCTTCCCCACAGCCAGAGCTGCCTCAGCATCAGGTCTGATGGGCAAAAAGGGTCCGAAGAGGCAGCTTTGAATACGGTGCCATGCTCCAGCAGCCTGAGAGGGGCAAAGGATCTGATGCCCCTGTTCTTCTGGTGGGAGGTCCGTTAATTCCTCCTATTGCTGTGAGGACATGTGGCTTTCAGCAATGAACAGAGTCTACAGATGAGTCTGAGTGGATTAAGAATCCAAACAGATTGCTTATCTGGGGAGAGCCTTAAATTAGTGCAGCAAACCTGTAAACAGATAGAGACCGATTCGTGGAGAGCAGCACCTCCTGTGCTTGTCTCCTACTGCTGCCTCCCCACCTCAGACTGCATCTGTCAAAAGTCTTCTGGCTGTTTTTAGGACAGGAGACAAAGCCAACTGCATTATGTAGTCCAATTTATCAGGAAAACATGAAGCCGTTTCAGTAGCAGTGATCAGAAACAAGCCAATGCATGCAGGGCAGAATGAGATAGAGTACAGTAAAGAAACAAAGTTTTCCCAGTGAGTAAGAGGCATACCACCCACCAAGGCAGCGCTTACATACACCAGCTTTATTACACACAGTAAGGGAAATTTAAGAAAGTAATTATAAAGGAGCCCATATCTAGTTTTTTTTTTAAAAAAAAAAAGTAAGGGGGGAGGCAGGAAGAGGGAAAGCACGCAAAACTGTACTTGAATCCTGAAGAACCAGTCAGAACAGGAAGCTACATTCTAAATTTGGTTATTTAAGCTGTCAAAGAGTATTTCTGTTTCCAGTTCTTGAGCAAAGAAATCAGGCAGATGCAGGAGTAGGGTGATAAGCATCACAGAAAGAACAAAACCCTGCTTTTAAAGCCCGTTTGGTCAGTTGCCCATCATGATCAATGATTAGGCTTCTTAGTTGAGAATTCAACACCTATTTTGCAATATTACCACTTCATTAAACCCTTCCCTCACAAACCCCACGCCCAATCATTGTGTAGGTTACTTATCATTAAATCTTAGAGGGTCTGACACAAAGAGGTCAATGCTCAATTACACCCGTTTTACAGAGGCAGAGGCAAGGAACAGAGGAGGGACCCGAGCAGTGCCACCAGGCAGCAGGGGCAGGAAAAGGGACACAAGCAGCATCTATCACTCTGCTCTTTCATCAAGCAACACTAATGCTGGACAGGGTAACATGCTGAGAGACAACTTTTGCTGTAACATCTTCTCCCACAGTCACCTTCTCCTCCTGCTTTCTGGAGAGCAGCTTCCATGTGCACTGGAGCAATTCAGGAGGAGCTGTGAAGAAACTAGTTCTTCGGATGCAAAAACTACAGTGCATCCCATTTGCACAGCAACGGCTCTCCATGCAAACATCTACGCTGCTACCAGAAAGTTAATTCAGAGCCTTGCAAACCGTTACAGCACTGCTCTAAGTCCGGCAAGGAAGAAACAAGCCTGAATGACGTGTCTGAAATTGTAAAATAGGTAATGTGTTATTTCAGTGACCTATGGAAAAGTAGTACCTAAATCCTCTGAACTGTCAAAACCACACTCTTGTTTTTTAACTAATTTTATAAAGGAATGTTTTTGATGCAGACATACTAAAGAGCTGAATGGCAACAAGTCCGGAAACCCTGGCCCAGATTCTCAAAATACACGTAAGTGCCTGAAATCCACACAGAGCTGAAAGCTCTAAGGGTTCACCTTAAACTTTGAGGCTGTGCCAAGGTGCCCTACCAGGAAAGGGACCAGAACGGCTCTTTCAGAGTTTCCCTTTCCATTTACAACAGGAATCTTAACTTAGATTCCTCTAGCTTAGAGCACCTGGTTCACCCTCAGCAGGAGACGTAAGCACGTATGGAATCCCTACGGCACGTCCTGGTCAGCCCCTCCTTCACTAACCTCTGAAGAAGGAGCACAAGCGTATGGGGCAGCTGCTCTGGGCTCACTCAGCGCTGAGCAGACCCTTTCCAGAGCCGAAGGATTTGACCCACCTTCGTTCCTTTTCCTTCCCAGTCTGTCTTTGCCTTGTTCCTCACTTTCCTCTGTTCACATGCTTAGAATGACATACCAACAAACTTTTCATATTTTGAGCAAGCTCCTTGCTATAATATTAAATGTTTGCATGGTAATTTGGTAAAGCAACAATATTGGGTCTGCTTGATCCTTCAGCTTGGGGATCACATCTCAAGGCACCTTATATATTACTGTGATCCACTGGTATGTAATCAGACTGGACTGAACATGTTGTAACCACATAGATTTTGCGGTGAACTGGCCCTGCAGATACCTGTTACTAATCTAATAAACCCAAATTTTACTACACGTGCTATACCTTTGCTCACAGTTTGGTGATAAAACACATAGTATTCAAAAATGAAGACCACAGACCCACTTTCATGAAGAACTTTTTCTGGTGGTCAGCAGAGCTGTCAGATTAACAGAACTGTTCTTTATCTCGGTATTACATTCTCCGCAAGCAGCTGTAGTAAATGCCAAAAAGAGGCTAAGCTGTCACTGAAAGGAAAGACAGAAAGATGGATTCAGGAAACACATTCTAAAGATAAGGTTCATACTGTAAGAGCTCAGTAATCCCCGGCATGGATAAACACAAGCTTTCCTGTACACCACACACGGAGTCCCCTCTTACTCAAGATCTGGAGTTAACAAACTGCCTTGCACACCCATTAGAAGATCCAACTGCTGTTCAAGTACCAACAAAGTAAATGTTTGGCAGCTGCAGCAGCAAGCAGAGG
Source organism: Psophia crepitans (assembly GCA_013399095.1). Lineage (NCBI taxonomy): Eukaryota > Metazoa > Chordata > Aves > Gruiformes > Psophiidae > Psophia > Psophia crepitans. Next base: position 286,508 of record VWZZ01006361.1, on the reverse strand, counting down.
AAGCACAAGGATGGTTTAGTTGCTAGAACTCACAGCGCATGGTTTTTGGAAGTCTCTCTTGTAACACCAGATAGGGTTTGAGGATAACCAGAAGCGTCAGGACCCTGCCACAGGAGCACCAAATGGCAACGATACACATCCCCAGAAGTCACTACAGACACAGGATGCTGCAGATTCACACGTTTCAACGTGGATTGTAAATGAACCTTCTGAAGTGCAGTCAACTCTGTGTCAGGGAGTCACTCCCCTCCCTCTCCCAGGGACTAGCACACATCTGCCATAACCCTCAGGTAGAAAGCAGCTTACAACGGGTCTCAGAAGTTGGCTTACCTTTTACTGAGCTGTTACCCTATACAAGGAAATACATGCACCAATTTCACTTACTGTTTGAAACACAACTTTTATACTGTTACAAACCATACACTACTGCATCAGACTGTGGTCTTCTGCTCTTAAAACAAAGGTATTTACTCACAGCTTGAAGCCTTGAGGCATCTTGGCATATCCAACTGTTATCATAGCAATAATCTGATTTGCTTTCCTTCCCAGTTCACTCCTGGAAGGAACTATTTTGACTAAGAAAAACAAACCAGAAGGTAAGCATACTTAGGCTGCAAAAGGTGTTGGGTTTTGGTTTTTGGCTGGGTTTTTTTCCTCTCTCCTTTTTTAACACCGCCCTCCTGACCCCATCTGAAGAGAGGAGGACAAGCACTTTTGGAGAACATTTTCAAGTAACAAACTCCAGATTTCAAACAGGACCTAGTAAGTTTCTATGGCACTTGAAGGGAACGGACAGGCTCCTCAGCTTCACCTAAGCAAATGGACTTTAATCTGACCAAGCGCCAGGCCATAAAAGTTCAAAGAATTGCTCTGAAGTCCCCAGAGCCTCGCTAGGCAGTACAGCTTACTCAGTTTTATATGCAGCAGTTACTGTGCGGCCTCAAGTGCTGCATTTCAGCAACCAGAGCTGTTTCAAACACGCAGAACTGGTAAATTCACAGATAGTATGGAAACGGAGGCACCATTTCCAACATAAACCCCAAAAGCAACCAGCAGATCCTGACAGCAAATCCAACGCAGACGGCAGCACCGCTGCTGCCCCGGGCCCTGGAGATGTTGTTTGTCAGCAAAACAAAGATGCTGAATCCTTGCAACCTTGGCACAGAGCACACAAAACCTGAATGTCAATACATCAGCTGCTGTAAACACAACTCAAAGCACAATACACGTGCATTTAGGTAAGTTTTAACAACATCACGATGATGCAAAGACGTTGTTAACACAAATGGTCTATTAAGAGTGTGTTCAGTGTGGCAGCAGCACGTCTGGGTACGGGAAGAGATGTGCAGGCCAGCTAGCTGTACAGCCTCCAGAAAGCCTAATAAAAAAGTCTAGAAGACAGCTATGAAGGTAATAAACATAATTAATAGGTTGTTCGGGACATCTGCTTATGCAGTACTCTGTCTTAGTCCCTTTAGCCAAGAGTCAGATGGGTGACATGGACCAGCTCGATCAGGGGCTCCAGAGCAAGAACTTGGACCCATGTCAGAGGTTCAGGGATCTCACCCTTAAATTGCAAAAACAATCGCAGCTACGGCAGGGTACAGAGACCCTCCTGGGCTTCCCCCAAAGCAGGGCTTGGGTGTGAGAGGAAAAAATCCCAATGATTTCATGAGTGGGGAGACCAAGCTGGTTTCCACCTATTTGCTTAGCATCAGGTATATGCAGAATTAATTTGCTGTGTTTTTTTAGTAATGGATAGAAGTCTTTATACAATTAGGTGCATGTTCACTATACTCAAGTACTCTCCTCAAACAGGAAAACAAACCGTTCCTCTTTGCATCAGTACAACAGAGTTCGCCAGAAAATACTGTTTCAAGCATCTTCCAAGGATAACTGCAGATCAGACCTGAACTCTTTCTGCACTTCTTATAGCTCCTTCCATCTTCGGAGAAAAACTTTAAGTGGATTCTGCTAATTCACAAAGCAGAAAAACCTCCTCATTCTGTGATGATGCTGGCAGAAACAGTCTTAAGAGCATTAGTCTTAAAGCAGAAAGTGTTCGAGGAAGGACCAGACCTTCCGAGAGCGTAGAAGCCAAGGGGCAGGCAATGCTAGGAAAGAGAACTGACTGGGCTTGTGCTTGATGCTCTCTCTTCCTGCAGGCAAAGCCCAAGAGGTGAGTGCAGACCTGTTATGTCATTTGACTGCTCTGTAGAGCAGGTTCAAGTTGAAACAACATTTTCACATGCTTCCTCTCCCATGTCTGGGAGACTTGAGTGCTTGCAGTCACATTCCTCTGTGGTCTTAGAGCGCAAACAGGTCAGCGCTCAGATAGATTATTTGGTTTAAGTATGAGGATCTTGATCTACCTACCTATGAGTTTAAGTCCCTGTTTGAAACTAATTTCTCTGCCTCTTTGGAGGACATTTTAGACTGGTTGCTCTTCATAGCCTCTGCTCAACAAACACTAGTCACTCCTGCTGTCGTACTACCAGTCTTTTCCACATGTTCCCCTTCACTTCAATATATAACCCATATCTCATCAGTGGAAAAAGGTAAACATCAGAAACCTAACACAAGAAGACATCTAGAAATTGCTAGCCACAGGACTAGCAATGCCCTGTCAAGCTGGATCTAAGTAGAACATTTGTCTCATTTGAGATAGCAATCCCTAGGCTGTGCAGAGACACCGGGACTCAGGAGGATGGAAATGAAGGGTGTACTCGATGATCTTCAAGACTGATCAAGCCTTCTGACACCAAACACATCTACATGCCTATGCTTAGGTCTTAAGCTAACTCCCTTGCAAGCATTACAACATCTTTATGCACTAACATCCTGTTTTATAAATACTGAAAAGTTATTTTATTAACCCAAACATGCTTTTAGCCACAGTAGTGCTTTTGCATTCAAGGTCCAGTTGATGGGATGAGTTTGGGCACAGTTGATGGCAACGTGAGGTAGTGTTTAAACAAATTTTACATGAGTGCAGGACACAAAAGGACTCCTCGTCAGAAAAATTTTACAAATAGCAAAAATCCCACCCCAAACACTGACTGTAGCTACAGCCAGGTTACCTGAATTATGCCTCAGGAGAACTTCACCAGCATGGCCTTGCCCAGGCAGGCAGCTAGGAATGTCAGGCTGCTGCAGAGCTCTACTTCGGTGACATTGCAGCTGACAACATACCTTGTCTTTTAAAGCCAAACTCAGTCCTTTTTACCATCTGCATTTTTAATAGCTACTATTTCCTATGTTCCCTTGAAAACTGAGGATTAGATACACTCCAAAGCTGTTTATAGACATCTGCTGCTCCTCCACAGCAGGACTCCAGGTTGACGGCTTATCCACATTTGACTATTATTTTTATCCTACCGTAATCAAACACATATAACACCCACCCCCTTGTTTTCCCTAAGAAGGATCTCGGTTTCAGTTAGCTTTCTGACCTCAGCAACAGGAGTCATGGAGTTCAGATCACCACATCAGCAGCAGGTTGTCATTTCCTACCCCAGGAAGTTATTTAAAACATATTTAAAAACGCTGATTTCTAACCTAACCTGTGATTGTTGCTAAGTGCCCACAACAATTAAATACCTCCTATCCCCTCCAATACATTATTTACACTGAGATCAAGTCATAAGCTGATCTTGTGACTGCTGGAAGGCTAAGAGTGAAATTAAAAATCAGAGTTTAGCTGAGTTCAATTTGAGCCTTTGGGAATTGTACTTTCCAGCTTTCCTCTCAGTCATGGAAGTTTTGAAATGAAGAAACAGCAATTCTTAAGTCATCACTTAAGGGTAGAAGACTGAAGGAAACAGACCAGTCACCTTTCCTGGGCCACACAATCACAGGACTACATTGAAATCATGGGAATGTGCTACAATAACAGCTGCTTCTTCTGCAGACTCATCTAAGTTGGCCACAAACCCAAAGCCCAAATCTCATTCAAGCCTATTAAATATTAGAAATTATGGCTTCCATTGTTACCTATTCACACAAACAACATTCTGTAAAGAACCGTAACAGCCAAAGAGCTCATAAAGTGGGAACTCTTTCACCTTCACTTCCCCTTTACTCCCACTGGAGGGAATCTTGTGCCTTTCATAAAATTTGACTGCAAGATTTTAAGCCAAGAAAGTGCTCCTGCAGCTGGAGAAGTTACCTAGCACATACAGGTTTTGCTTTTAATAATTTTAGCTGAAATGATTCTTTTGATGATTTGTAGAGGACAGGAGACAAAGCTCCTTCAAGAAATCTACCCTTAAGACTACAACTACATCATGAAATAGCCATTAATACTTGTCACTGTTCCATCAGCTGAGTTTCAATGTTTGTTTGGTTTAAGGGATAAACATTTGCTTAAAAAGATTCTTTCTGAAGCAACTGAAACTGGCATTTACAAACATGAACATCCCCATGGAAAACAAACCCAATTTAAAAAAACAAACAAACAAACAAAAATACTGGAAATTCTCAGTGTTCTCCTAGCTTTGGAGTAGATGTTTGACTACCTGCATCAGTAGCAAATATCCATGGAACAAGCTATTTTAAGAAGCTGGTGCCCTTATGGCATAGGGTCATCCTGTGCCTCAGCTTCTAAAAATACAACCTTTGACAAATCCCAAAGATGTACACAAGGGCATAACCAGGAGGTGAAGAAACACAGTTACAGGATGACTATCACTGCTGAAGTCTCTCCTCTGACATTCCCGTTAACTAGAATGATCCAATTCAGCTCTTGAAGGCAACAGAAACTTTTTAATCAGATAACAAGAGTTTTAGTGTGGTTATTCCTCTCAGAATATTCTGATGATAGACCAAATCCTGAGAAACAACATAGGACACTGGAGGGAGCTAAGGAACACCACAAACAGGATTTGTTCCTAGGATATAAGCAAACCCTCCACATGCACAAAGAAGTGGAATAGAAACATAAGAACATAGAAGCTTTAAGGTTGGAAAAGACCTCTAAGATCATCGAGTCCAACCATCAACCCAACACCACCATATCTACTAAACCATGTCCCAAAGTGCCACATCTACACGTTTTTTGAACCCCTCCAGCGACGGCGCCCCCACCACCTCCCTGGGCAACCTGTTCCAAGGCCTCACCACTCTTTCAGTGAATAAATTTTTCCTAATATCCAACCTAAACCTCTCCTGGAGCAATTTGAGGTTGTATCTTTACCTTATTCAGAATGCACCTGCAGGCAGGACACCACTTCTTGGATGCAAACAGCAGTTTGGAGAACATACTCACTGATGTCTTTGTGATCTGTTCCCCATTTATGTATTTTTGGCGTAATCCGACTTTTCCTGTTTCCTGCTGCAGGAACCCCTTTACTGGGAGCATCAGTTAGGCCACAATTAAATATACTTTTCAGTAAGGTTCATGTAAGACATTTGTGCAACATTAACAACAGGCAGAAGATGATGCATGTTTGCAGAACATGCCAGAACAACAGCAAACCCCACTGTGGAACATTTCACACAGAAGATAACCTTGAGGACGCTTGCAAGCCTCAAGTGACAATCCTACCTTCTGGGCTGGGACCGGCATTCTTCCTCCCCACTGTCTGCCTCCTGCATACATAGAAAAGGGAAAAAAAAAAAAGTTAATATGCTTTAATATACGCAGAATCCAAAGACTTGCATTTCTTTGGTTTGACTGTAGAAGGCAAAGGAAATTCTCACTGCTGCTTCACGTAGCTGTCACTAGAGTGGAACTCACTTTCTGCTCAGCTGTCACTTCATGTTCTCTTGAAACCCTTTTAAAAACTCAGCATTACAAGAATTTTGCCACTGCAGGATTTCGCATGCTCCTGCATTGACTTCCAGTGACCCCTGCCAAACGAGGTAGGCCAAGAGCCAAACACGTAGTTTACTTCTGGGTAAAAAACTAAGGGGTTTTTTATTACCTTTACGTAGATCATATTAATTTATAGTCCAGTGTCAGCAGTCAAGTGTAACAATCCACAAAACCACCAAGTAATAAACCTGCCAAATAGGACTGGGGGAGTGCAGATGGACTAGAAAGTGGAAATTTGACATACTATGCTGCTTCAGATGCAGAATTAATATGCACAATCTCTAACGTGCTGTGGAATTTTACTAGGCCTACCTACTAAAGCCCAAAGCAGTACCTCAGCAGAGAGATCTCTGCAATTAATTCCGCTTCATGGTACATTTATGTCTGCATTGCCCAGGCACTGGCTGGAGATGGGGTATAAGATCTGTTTTATCAGTGAATACTTACTACCTTCATATAGGTCTGCAGGAGCAACACATTTTAAAACATGCAGAGCATCCCAAGAAAACCAGAGTTCAGCACAAGGTGACAAAGGAAGCAAAAGATAATTTTGCTCCTAGCTTGCTCTGGGCTCCCCTCCTGCAGAAGACCGCCTCTCCAGTGAGCACCCACCATTTGCTGGCAGCGTATGGTCCAACAGGACTAGCACAGAACTGACCCACAGTAAAGAGCAAGACCTCAGTGTGGCACCACGTATTTTGGTCATTTTTCAAGACACAATCCAGCCAGCCCTGTTGTCAAAGTCGTGTGGTGGGCATTGAATTCTCTGAAGTGTTTGGTTTTTTTTTAACTGGTTAGAGAATTCTCCTCTAACTTTTACCAAGCTCCAGCACAGTTACTGCATTTCCCTCATTTTTCTACTACTCATCCCACCATCCTTTAAGTTGAACACATCATCTCATGAGCAGAGATGCTGGCATGGATTGTATTATGGCAATAGGAGAGTGAACTGTCATGTTCTGTAGGTTGCATTACTCCTGAACTCAAGGGTCACTTTATAAACCCAAAATGATGCACTTCTGCTGTGCTTCTGAAACAGGAAAGCAGGGACAAAAAGTACCGAGTTGCTTTTCTGCAAACACCTGCAGAAGAGCTGAAACTCTGAATCCAAAATGTCAGCAGAGAGTGAAACTATCAGCTTGCTTCAGGAGAGCAATTTAGAAGATGCTCTACCATGCATACACTGCTTTCTGTTTTACATACCACTGCACACAGATGGAAACTAAGAAAAGGTGTGTAACAGATTTCATGGGCTAGGGGAAGGCTGAGGCATGAGACAAGCGTCGATTCCAAAGGAGTCAGTGGAAAAAAGGAAAAGAGGAACTGCGCTTCCTGGGGCCTCTGGTTCAGCCCCACCAGAGAGGACATGTACGTACCTGCCACCCAGCACAGGAGAGGAAGGGAAGCAAGAGGGGAGGGAGAGATTCTCGAATAGACACATTTACAAAACCTATAGAAACCATCATGTTTAAGCATCAAACTCAGAAAAGGAGAGGAATGGCAAAGTTAAGTTTCCATAACATAAACAGATGTTTTTTTCCTGAGAATCCTTTGAATTACACTATTTGTGCTTATTGCATGCAAAGCTCATACGCTTTTTTTTTAGTACAGAGTTAAATGCAGACAACTCCTGCTGGATATTCTGTTTCTCTCTCATTTAACTTAGCTGAATCTGTGAGATTGAGAGTAACTAGAAAATGCAAGCTTCCTATTGGTCTTGTATTTCTAAGAACAGAGGTAGAACGAGACCATGAAGTAGTTCAACTTGGACCCACCTGTAACCACAAATTCAAGCTAAAACCTGCAGGCCATCTACAACAACTAAGAGCTGGCAGGAATATCTTCTGCTCATCATACCTTAGAATTAGTTCAGCAACTTGATAAGGAAGCTGGTATTCCCATCCCCTTCAAAATGAAAACACAAGTGAACTCCACAGTCAACAGAAAACAAGCTGTAGCCTCACTCAGAAGGGTGCAAATACACAGATGAAGAGCAGCCATCAGAGGAGCAGCAGCAGAGCTCTTTCAGACCAGGAAGCCAAGTCCTTGTTCCTGGGATGAAGTGTCAGCTGCGTTCACCGGCTGGCAGGACATTCTGGGATGCTCTCTGGGATACAGACCCAAGACTGGCCTTGCTAAAGAGGAATCCAATGGCATAGAGTCACTTTCCATTATCCAAGCTTTTGCAATAACCACACTGGCTCAAGGATCTATCCGAGCCAGACCATTTGCAGTCCACAGCTCCAGACACTGGACAGCTGTCCTGGCGATGCACGCTCCCCACACAGCCAAAGCCTCTGCACGTCTCAATTGTGTTGCTTAACACCTTGGGGACCACGCGGCTCACTGTGCATTTTGGCCTGTTTTGGCTTGACAGGTGGTAATAGCAGCATTTTAAGCGCTAGCTTAAAAGATGTGCCTGCAGAAACAGAGGGATGTGGCACGTCCTTTACACTAGTAGCTGCTAAGTGCAATAGACAAATCTTGTAAGAATTTACACAGCTCAACGGAGCTGCATATCAGAAGTTCTTGTAGCAGATGTTAAAAAAGAAACACAGGTAACACACACACACGAGATTTGCAGGATGAGGATTCAGATCTCCAAAGGGTCAGTCCCCCAACAACACCAGCACCAGAGCCCCATGAAACTGAGACACTAGCACTACAGTTACCACCACTGGCTTTGCTCCATCTCCAACCCCATCCCACTACTTTGGGTTGCATGACCTGACCCAACAGCCTCACAGCATTAGGATGGTGGTGTTAGATGGGGATGACAAACTCGAGCGTTAGAAAGACACTAGAACCACAGTACCTTTCATTCAGGATGCTGCATCACCTTAAGGATTTGGCTAAATGTCCTAAACAAGATCAACAAGATGAGAAACTGGAAGCCAGCAGTTAGATTCCTCTGAACAAATTGTTATTCATCTCAAGTCCTCCTGAAAACACCGTTAGCTGGTGTGGTGTCTTTGTTATCGCTGGAACTTCTCAGACCCTGCCAGAGCATAAGCTCTGGTGAGTTCCCTGTGGGTTGACAAAAAAGTTGACTTGCAGGGGCAAGAGGAAGAGGTCAGACGGCAGGGGAAGGGGTTTCATTACATGCGGGACAGCTAAAGACATGATGGGTTTTTTGAATAAGCCAAAACAGCTCAAAAGCATATATTTGGCTAGAGAACAAGTTCCTCAAAACCACAGTAAGGTAAAACAACTGAAAGAGCATTTGAAATCTCTACTGTGCTGTTCAGGAACCCAAGCTATGCAAACATTTTTAGTATTATAATGAATGGCCATTTCCATATGCCAGAACAATCCTCGTCACAGCAACAGGCAAGCCCAGTACGCCACAGTCGCAAGTCCCACAAATGACAGGAGAAGATCCTGAAATACACAGATCATTATCTTAGCTCCACTCGAAATTCAGTGCTCAAGAGCTCAGCGTGGAGGAGGCTAGACATGGCCCAATCAATTACCATCTGTCTCTGCTGAAGCTCTTACAAGATCTCTTTAATATCAGACATAACTGTAGCAGATTTGTGTGAGAAGCACATCTATTCAAATTACAGCTGACTGCCTACAGAAACAGAACTGTAGACAAGTGCTATGTGAGCAAGAGATCCATTGCCAGTACCTGGGACGCTATCTGGAACAAAACTAACCTTCACTAACCTCCTCCTCATCAGCCAGCTCTGACCAGCCTGCAGCCTACTCCTTCCCATATCTCATGTTTTGACCTGGTATTTACAGAGTGGTCAGATTCAGATACCTGAATCGCCTTCACCCCATCAATTATCTCCTTTGCTAATGCACCCATACCTTCTCATGGACAGGGGGCATTCCGTATGGACGAAAATACAACCAGTGCTCCCGTATTTCACATATGCAACCACTGTTTTCTGCTCTTTCACAAGTCTGTGCTATCACCCAGTGCATACCATACTTGTCCTACAGCTCTCTGCACTGTGTTATGGTCACTGTGTAACTCTGGAACTGCAAAATATCACAAAAACCTCCTCAGTAACCACCAGCCAAAACCAAGCTGCAATGACGAGTCACCCCACTAGAGGGGAGGGCAGGACAGAGAAGACGTGCCCGTTGCACGGTCAAGTGCAAGCTTCAGTGAAGGAAATGATTCCAATATCGACACGACCACTAAACAAGCACCTTCAATTTTTCCTGTCATTTTTAGTTTGTTTCCAAAGAGGAGGAAGTGCTGCTGTCAGTGATACAATTCATCAGCCAAAAAGCGGATCAAAACCTGTGAACACTCCTTTCTGAGGACATCTTTGAGAAGGCAGTTTACACTCTGAGAAGGAACGTGCTTGGACAGCATCCTTGGACGCTGCCACCAGCCATTTGGAGGTGTGACCTGCAGCAGTGACCCACTTCAGCTTTCAAAGCCACCTTCACACAGGCAGTAGCGAGAATCTCGGATCTTGCCCCAGCCCCGGGTTCCTGTGCCCTGCAGCACCCACGCTGTAACCACAGCAATAGGTGCAAGAGACAGCAGCTTCCACAAACGCTACTGGGAGATTCCTGATGCAGGATTGCTCCAGCCTCAAACCAGCCTCCTCCTCCACCAGCCTGCAACGAGGAGGAAGCTGAGCAGCACTGATGAGCTCCAGAGGGAGTCATGCCCTGCTTTCCTTGACCAGAAAGGGAGGCCTCAGGGGAAATGGAAGGAATGAGCTGCATAGCTCTAAACTAGGCCACGATATTAAATGCAGTTTAAAGTGAAAGATGAAAAATTCCATCTCTGCTCCTTTCAGGCCATGTAGGACAGAATATGCAAAACATTAATCCTGTTTGTGCTGCCAACTATCTGTCATGGAAAGGGCAAGGGAGAGGAGAGAAATTTGAGTGTTATTCTGTTCTATACAATGCGAGTCACTCCATGTCATACAAACAATTCTGCTTTTATCAATCTCCTTTTTGCAGACTGATGTAATGATAAACAAGATTCAATCTGCATCCTTACGTACAGGGACTGGAGCTGTCTGCCTGTATTTAACATTAGGACCATCACAGCAAGTTCTTTTACTGTAAGAGAGACGATTATTAGCATAAGTCATGTGTCTCCCATTCACTACTTTTCTATTAGCCAAGGAACATCTCACACAGACTACACTTCACACAGGCTATACCCTAAAAATACATCTTTGAAATCTTAAAAGATTCTGATTTAATAACTGCTTGCTACATGTGATTTTGTACCAATTTACCTGTCTGTATAGACAGTGCCTGAGAAGTGCTTTTATCAGGAGTGTGAGTGGTCACAGCCATCAACATCAAGACAGCACTGACAATTTAGACAGGACAAGGATTCCATCTTTCATCCCATGAGTCAACATTTTGCTCATAGTTGTGATGTGCATACTTCAGACCTTACAGAACTTCTCTCCCCTTCTCCATTTTCTAAATCTTGGCTAGGTATTGCTTTCTGGATGGGCAACATCATTATCTTCATTGCTTGGAACGCTTTCCCCTTTTACAGGAATCCTCTGCACATCAACAAACACCAGCAGTGAGTGACCCTGAATTCCTGGTAGGAAGGCAGAATGAAGAGGTGGATCTGAAACTAGTTTCATTTCTTGAAGCCGTTGATTTTCAAAGTCAATATTGTTCTTCTAAAAAAAGAAGCGGGCAGAGAGGCCTTGTGCAAGAGCAGGGACACAGAAGCTATTTTGTGAGAAGCTACACAAGACAGAGAACTTGAAGCCTTTTCACCTCTCCTAGTGAAGTGCCATTGGCAGCTTCTCATTTATACAACAGAAACTTAGTTAACATAGATCCCCCAAAACCCGCAGCAAGATTCAGATGTCGCCATGCCATCAGAGAGGCTTTTCACTTAACATTGTGAAGCCACCATCATGTGAACAACTCTGTCCCCAGCCTCAGAGGAGGTACTACAAAGAAAAGGCTTGTAATTAAATGAGCAATCTTTCAGTTCTCTGCCTACCCTTTCCTTGGCTAGATCCCATCCAGTTGTTCAAACACATACTAAGTGCCTCTGAGCTGAACATGACCTTTGCTGGCAAGACGGCAGCTGCTTTAGTCAAATCAGAGGCTGCGCATCCAGGCACCGATCCAGCTGTTAAACCATGCAAATACTCCTCTCCATAGCATCCACCGATTTCCCAGTGTGTCTTTGTTTGGGCTACAGCCACACAGCGCGCTGTAAACTCCTCCGTACCGGAGCTCTCCTTGTGTGTCAGCAAGTATTAAGCAAGTCAGTACAAAACCCATCTTCCCCCAACTATTACCCAACGCATGGATAGCCCAGTCTGGTCAAGGATTGCAGAGAGGGTGCCATTACTGCAGCCACAGCCTTTCCTCTAATGCAATACAAATCACCTAGAGATAAGGGCTTCCACTGCACGTTCATATTCTTTAGGGCCCAACTCAACTCTTGACGCAGACGGATGGTGACATTAGAGATGCCCTGGGGTATCCAACACCTGCACGGGTCTGGCATTAGATGCCCAAAGAAGCAACTGAATAGAGACCCTGGAAGTCCAGAGGACCAGGATCTGTGTGTGGACATCACATAGGACTGAAGTTCAACGCCTTCCAAGATGAAATAGTTGACAGATGCCTATTCAACAGCAGGCCCTGCGCAAGGCTGGTCCTATCAATAATCTCAAATCATCTGCTGGAACAAAGTAAGACAAATGTCTGAGTCAGATTGCCAAATAGCTATTACACGTTTCTGTAGCGGAGAGACTTCCATACAGTAGTCTGAGTTGTAGCAATCTCTTAAATAAACTGCGTTAGCAAAAAGCCCACACATACTGCATTTGCAGTAAGGCTGAAGTGCCAGCAACAACACTCTGGGTGGTAAAACGAAACAAAGGCTGACTAAAAAACTTGGGTTGATAAAAGGTTCCCTTTTTTTCTTGCAAGAAGCCAAGACTACACACAAATTCACCAGCTAGAGCTTCTGGGGCTGGAGGGGGGATGCTGAACTGCAACAGGTACCATTTCCAGCCTGCGTCTAGTAGCAGTTTAGTACTAAAAAGGGTGATTTGACCACCAAAAAACAGGGCAGCCACAATTTGCAAGTTTCACAACTGCAACACAGAGAACAAAAATAACCAGAAATCTGCACCAGTTTGTACAAAGTGATTTATTTGGTATGTGATGGAAACCATCAACATGGTAGCAATATGCAAGTACTCGCCTGTACAGAACAGGAGTCAAAGCTGAACTGAAAGCCAGTTCACTTCAGAATCTCTTGGTCTCTGAGATGGTTAACCTTAACCATTATTAAAAATTATGAAACTCAGCTGCTCTAGAGCTCACAGACACCTTTTGAAATACTTACATTTGCCATCAAACACTTTTTAAAAATAGAAGCTGCTATCAGGAAGCCTTTGACATAAAAGTTCTTCAAAAAGCTAAGCTGAGCAAACTCGGCCACAAATGGGAAGGGGGGAAAACTGTGCTGTGCTTTGCATAGTGCTTTTACCTCTCCAGAGCTATAGGGATAAGGGGCAAACAAGCAGCTTTCTCCAGCCGTTTCTCCCTCACCCATCACTATTTGCATGAAATGTTTTGAATGAACATTGTTTTCCTCCTCACATTTTGTCTCTGTTTGAGGTTCCACACAAGCAATAGCTTTCTGCAGCCAAGTGTTCATTCAGAGGTTGGCATTCCTTTCGGATTGTTTTCTGTATCACTTTGCTGTGTCAGTAATTGGTATATTTAGGTCAAAGACATTGTGCTCCTGCTCTGGAGAGAGAAAAAAACAAGTTCCTTATCAAAGCTTTCATCTTCCTGCTGGAGCTAAGAGATTTATGCAAACCATGTTTAGATTAGGCCTCACTAAAAACTGCAGAAATAGAACTCAAACACTTGAGGACAGAAATTAGAAACCTCCAACTGGTACAACAAGAGTCAGGATGAAAAATACAGTGTGACACAGCCTGCTACACTACACCACAAGAACAGATTAAAAAGGAGATTAATGTCAATTGAATTTCTTCAGTGAAACAAGCTTGCCTGATGAGGAGTACAACAGCTTTTGCCTTAATCACAGGGACGCACCCAAGGGGGGGAAAAAAAAAAAAAAAGAGAAGATATAAACATTGTAGATATATATTTACATTAAATATCCCTACACCAAGGGAGTATAATACATAACTTCTCTCTAAAGTTGTGCAGCACTGTATCACCTCTACACACTTTCAGACACTAAAAAGAACGAAATAAAAAAATTCTACTGTCTCCCTGAACAGACCTTTCCTCTAACTTTTAGAAGGCTTTTCAACAGTGCGCAAGTATGACAGAAAAGGCAGATCTTTAACATAATTATGATGCTTTCCTAGATTTAATGTCTCCCAGAATCTTGAAGATACCTGCTTAATCTCCTTTTAGGCAAAGCTAATGAAGTTGTCCACTGGAAATCTTACAATCTAGAAATGTTTGTTTCCCTACAACCGTAAGAAATGCTTACAGTGATGGGACAAGTGTGAGAAAACTCAGCTGCCGTATAAACACAGGCACTGTAACTCCAGTTTTCATACTGGGAACTGTTGCTGATGTCAAGGATATAGTTTGACTAAGACCAAGTCAAAGATATGTATGTGTACACTGGTGAATCTCAGGGCAGGGCTTCTACACAGCAAACAGTCTGTGATTAAAATGAAATCCCAGCTCCACAAGTTACCGCAGTGAGCAGCCATTCATTATCCATTCACGCAGGGTGACACATTTACATGCGTGAAATTGTCCCTATGCAATTATGAAGGATGGACATTCACACCTCAGACCCTCTCCAGTCGCTACTTGCTCATACACAAACCTTGCTCAACCTTCCAAAAGCACTCAAGAGCTTTCAGAAGCAGCATGGACACGTGCACCTCCTCACCCAGAGGCCTGACATCTTCACCTTAGAAGCTGGGCCTGTTTCCAGCTGGGGGAGAGAGAGTCTCTTGAACTGCTGCATTCAAAAAAGAGACAGCTAGAACTAAGCAAGGTTAAAGGAGCCTGAGAACCAAACTGGCATGAGCCATATGCAGAGAAGTTGGAGACCTGTAACTGCAGCTGATAATCTTTTATCATTCATGAGCAATACCTCCTTTACATGGCATAACAAGGTAGACCAGACCACAACACCAGGTTCTGGTTTAAGTCAGTTTCCCATTGAAATAAACATCACGTGTTTTTAAAAGAGGGAAATAGTTGGTTTTCACTCCTCATGCTGAAGGGCTATTTTAGGAGGAGGAGGGTGGAAGGAAGGGAGGTACACTGCAAGGGAAGGGTCTTTGTCTTGCAATCAGCCATCTTCCTGTTAGCACCCAGTTTACCTTGCTGCACTCACAGCAGCCTCATTTGTATCTCTGCTACATTTATCTCCATTAAAAACCAAGGAGTTATTCTAGGGCTTTGTGCAGGCACAGTTCAAGTTACAACTGCAGAGCTTTTACTTTTCCCAGAACGCGTAGCAGGGTCACTAAAGCAATGCAGATTCACCTGCATCACATATGAAATATATTATTCCCATAAGCGGACAAGAATTGAGCTATCTGGATACCATTCCTATCTGTGTCATAACTGTGTTCACAAAATGAAGCTGCACCAGCACAGGTCTCTTGATAAAAGTCTAATTCCCGGTCAGCAGCAGCATAACTGGGCATGGGCTTTCCATTTTGGCACCTTGCTTTAAACTACACCGAGGAGAGCATGTGCAGCCATCTAGGAGACATATGTAAGGAGCATCTTCACCCCATACCAGCTCAGCAGCACACTCAAAGCTGAGTGGCTGACTGTAGCACACAAGCATCTTTCTCCCTGCCAGAATGTTAGAAGAGACTCTCACCCACTCAGCTCCTCCAAGATCCAATCCCCGCAAGCTCCTGAAAATCTCCCCTTGACGTAACGAATGTACTACACAGGGAATGAATTAGGAGCAGCACAGAAATCTTCATGATCTGCCTGAACTACAAGCATGAACAGTCAGGCCACTTAGGGCCCTTGGCCTACTGCATTAATAATTAAAGGATAATTTTCTGGATGAAAAAAATTCTTAAAGTGGGAAGTTATTTAACACTTAAGGTGAAATAAAGGCTTTGAAACTGAAGCAGAACAACACACAGTCTTTTCAAATTCCACAATCCTCAACCTCTAAAAAAAGCAATACGGAGGGGAAGTCACTAATATTTTAAATTCTTAACATTGCTTAACCTGAATCTGTGCCCAGGGGTACCATTCCAAGTTGTAAATTGTTACCTACCATTTGGGGGTGGGGGGAGGTATCCAAGCAACTACACTTTAAAGCGTGTCTGGATGCAGCAGCATCTGCGTTGGCACTCGCAGGCTGCTACTGCGTAACCGTGGGTTCAAGCAAGAGCACAGCCGGGGAGTCTCTGCTCTACTGCAGTGACATATCTAGAACACAAGCAGTTGGAAGAGGTTTGACAGCAGACCATATCAGAAGAGGAATTGGCAGGAAAGTCTCTTCACCTCTAGCCTCCATTTGGGTGGGGGAAAAAAAACCCGAGTGTTTCAGGCCAAACTTCAGAAGGAATTGCTGGGACAGCTTTCTGTACATGCAGGACACAAAGCAGAGTCTTTGGAGAGCAGAGGGACAGGAACGCCTGAAGATATTCCCTGGCAGGACACTGCAGAGAGAATCACAAGGTACTAAGCATACTCCTTGTTCACATCCTCCGCCCCCAGGGTGCAGAACAGCCTCCCAGCTGCCCCACTTCTGGCAAGAGACCACCACTACTAGAACTGGAACGTAACAGGTATAAACTACCCAGAATCAACCACTTCCTAAAAAATACACCCAGGTATTAGTCGCATGCAGTTGGAACGTAAGCCAATGTGCTGAGCCATTTTATTGCCTGGTACTAACTGGTATATAGGTTCTTGTACACTGTTTCTCTACAGTATGGTTCTGGCTACACTCTTTCAGCACTGCATGCCTACAGCCAACTGGAGATACAAGGCTGTAAGCAGTTTTTGAGGGACCGAAAACAAGACAGTAAATATAATGACACCTGCTCCAACAGGGATTGAAGAAAAAAATTTAAAAAAAAAAACAAAAACAAGCAAAATGAAGCTTAGGAGTCAAACAGGGTTTTCTGGATGAGTCAAGTATGAGCAGAACAAAGTTGCATAATGCGTGCCCCTTGACTTTTGTTATTTCTCCCAGCCAACTCCTCCAAAAAACTATTTGTTACTGTTTATTTGGGTATCAGTCCAAATTGCTGTGGGAGGAGAGAAAAGGAAAAAAGGAAACGCTGTCAAGCTATTAATTCTAGTACTGTAGTCATCTAGCACACTCCATCTATTGACGAATCAGCATCCTGTGTACCACAACACTCTCTAGAGCCTCAAAGTTAAATTCAAGAAACACAGATCTTAGACTCTCACAAAAGAAACTCCAGCTCTGTTTCTCCTCGGCCAGGATGAATTCCACCTTTGCTTATTTATCTACTGTTCAGTCCACAATGGCAGTGTCGTTTCACATCTCTCTCCAGAGCAAGCAGGCAGCAGCAGGGAAGCAGGTACCCGGTGAGCGCACGCAGCTGGGAGCATCACTCCTGAAATTTAAGCCTCTGGGAAACATTATATTGTAATAAAGGCCAGGCTGGGTCAAAAGTTGGGAGTGACTGTGGCCACCATCCGTGCTCCCAGGATAGAAAAGAAGTTATGTTCTTACATGTGTATATCAGTAATGGGAGAAAAGTTGTACTAAACTAAAGTGAAGTGCTATATTCGGTTACTTCCCCCTCTTAGGATCCAAGTGGCACTGGCAGTGGGTACAGCTTGACATGGATGAGGACACCTTTCCATACAGCCACCTGCCCTCACTCCATGTCAAACCTGGCTGTTGCCAGGAGCAGGAACGGCTGATGCAGAAGCCCACTGTCTGGAAAAGCGTTTAATGACAGAAGGATGGAAACACTGTGCCAAAGGCAAAGGAACCACATCAGTCTTGGCACAGGGCTGGATTTGCCTGACCCCTCGCAGTTCAATAGATGTATCAGATTTGTGGCCCAGCAGTACTTGTCCATATAATCCCAGCCTCCTTTCTACCATCTGTTTCCCCTTCGGCAGACTGGCCATTAGAGGCACGATGCTAAAACTCATGTCTCCTTAGTAACAGGTTTTTGTTGATCTCTCCTGCGCCTCCCCATTTTTCTATCAATCCTGTAATCTACTAGGATTTTCCCTGCAGGGGATGTATAACAGCGTCAGTGGGAAAAAAATATATGGGACAATAGAAACACTTTAGGGCAAGGGTAGAAGGTGTAAAAGGGGAGTGCATGAAGTTAGAAGAGCTACAAGTCTATCGAAACCAGATGTTCTCATTGTATTGGAGCAAGCCACCAACACACCTTCTGAGTGCCAGGTTTAAGATCTCATCCACACACTCAGCACTTCAACAGTTTTTCTTAAAGAGGTGCCGATTATGAACAGTTTGCAACCAATACACAAGCGAAGAGAAAACCTACACATAGCCTGCATCCCTAAGACCATCTTGTCTAGTACCTCAAAGGTAGAAATGCTGCCAATCTCAACACTACGCAGGTAAGGAAGGACTGTATTTCCAGTCTATAGAGACCAGCTCTCTTATAGCTGGTTTTAAGTCAGTGATTGCTGGCTGCCTTTGGGTCCTTAATCCCTAAATCCCCACACTCTCTTCTTGAGGTTAATCCAGTTAAAGCTCTCCCTTCCCTTTGGCTGGTAGCTTGCATAAATAACCACCTGAAGAGCAGAGCTGCAGAAGCCAATGCTCAAAGTATGGCACTTGACAGAACTTTGTCCTGCTGCAAGAGACAGCACAGAGTAAGTACTTACTGCCCATGCCATAAGAGGAAATTAAGATTAGCTAGGTAAGGGCAAAAGGCACTCCTTATGGATTGTTTAAGTCAGCAGGAATCAATCATCCAGCCCGATTCAAATCCCCCAGTTGCCTTCTGCCTTAAGATAACTAGAAACAGGTTTATGCTATACTAAGATCTTAAACCAGTGTAAGCCCTTATGTGAAAATCCTCCTTTTTGGGAGGAGAGGAGAACTTGCCTTTGAGGTCAGTTCTAAATGAGATGGCTATACAATTATAGTCATAGGGGCCATGCGCTATTTGGAAAAGCAACACTGGTCAGCAAAAGAAAAATCACTTCTTCAGGCTTTGCCTGGCCGGTCTGGCTCAGCCAGCTCCCTTAGCACTGAAGCCCCATGGGCAGGAGAGTGAAGGCAGCACTAGAAGAGGCAGGCAGTGCTCAGCCTTCCAGGAGAGGCCAGTGCAATATACAGTCTGGCAGACGCAGACCATTAAGACCGTCTCATCATGCACAAGGAATCGACAGTCTCATACAGTGAAGGTGGACATTTGCTCACAGAAAAAACAAAACACACCCAGGGAAGATGCAGAGGAATTCCGAGAAGAGTCTTGCCCATTCCCTTCTATAGCACAGGGAAGGCAAGGACCAGCGGCTGTAAGAAAGCGCGTCCCTTTCTGACAGGTGAGACCGTACCCACTTCCAGTGGCACTGGTCCCCTGGGAGGGAGCCCTGTGTAACCTGGCACCACTCCCCTGGGCAGGCACCAAGCAGTTCCAAAAGAAATCCTTAAGCTGGGACAGGCTTTAGATCAGTGACCTGACAGAGCACATGGATCCTGTCCCCACAGCCTCCCCACGTATCTGCATAGCTTACTCTCACTGTGAAGCTGGGCCAGAGGCTCTGGAGCAGCGCACATTGCTGTGGAGCAGTCTGACAGAGAAAAAAGACCGCACATGAGCTCCCTGGCGCTTGCCAAGCTCTTCAAGCTATGCACTAGAGCCAGGACTCAGACCATAAGCTCTTTGTGTTCCTGGTCATTCACAACCAAGAGAAGCAGAAATCTGGTTTTGAGGACTGTTTATCAGCCTAGTCCTTCCAAGATCCTCAGTCTCAGGCACAATGAGAATGAGCCATCCCATCAGCGTGCGTGCCCAACCAGAGAGACAGCAAGCAGAATACATATCCTGCTTCCCAGGCTAGAAACAGTTACCCCACACCTGCTTACCTCAGTGTAAAAAGACAAAAAAAAAAAAAAAAAGGAGCAAGACGCCTGCACAGCTCTGAGCTGCAACACATTTCTAACTCCATTCACGCAGATATAGAAAGCCGCCGCTCAGTCTCTGGTGCATACTTAAACGCTCGTACTGAATGGCTGATTAGTCAGAAGTGGAATGTTTCTGCATTCATGGAGTAGCTATTTTAAGATTGCATTATGCACTCTGCTTCCATTAATAGGTACACATATAAAAAAAAAAAAGAAAAGCAAAAGGAAAGGCGTTACACCCAGCAATGCATTTGCCTCAGCAGACTTGAGGGCTGCATGTACAAACACCCAGTGCAAGCAGAGGAAAGCTAATGAATTCTGTCATTGACAAGCCACATTTCTCTTCACAGCTCCAGAGATCACCTAGTCATTAGGCTTGCCAAATCTCGGTGGAACAAGTCAAATCATTCTGTTTCCTGGCCACCCCCGCTATAGGCCTCTCAAGATGCATTTTCACAGAGATTTAACACAGCCATAGAAGTCACCAAGCTGAAAGTTAAGCCAGACTACTGCAGCTCGCATGTCCTGCGGCTCTGGAGGCGAGCGACCCAGATACCCTCATTCCAGAGACCAGCCTCCCCGCTCGCGTCGCCCATGCTCTCCAGCGCTGCCTTCATTCACTAACTAGTGCACGTCTATACCCCCCCAGTACCTCTGAATCCCCTTCGTGGCCCTGGAGTCCCACAGTTATTTGACAAGCTGAAAGTTCACAGGAACTTGTCTTGGAGCAAGTCAAGAAATTCCCAGGTTTCTTAAGCTAACAAAGCTCAAATTATTAAATGCTGTCAAGCTTTTATAAAAGCCAAAGGCAATTTTAGGGAAAATACACACTTCCACTTGGCCAAGACCACCCCCCCAGCAATGTCTCCAGCATGTATTAAGATTGCAGCTGTAGCCATAAAATACACACAAACACAAGCATCTTGCCAACCACCACAGAAAAGTTACATGCCAATAGCACAAGGGAGAGTGTTTTAATTGCAAAATCAATAATTTTAACACAGGGCAGATTCAGTATAAAGAGTCAGTTTTCTGTCAACAGTTTTGCTTTACTAACAAGTTTATACAGATTGTTTTAAAGATCAAAGCTGTAGAAACCAAAAGGTACATGTATAATAAATCTCATTAAAACTAGAGCAGGTCGGCCTTCTGATGAACTTAAGCTGTAGATCCTTCTAATGCTCTTGAAGAAAGCCTGGGTGACCAGCCAAACTAGGATTCCCTCTGCTCACAAATCCACATCTCCCGAGCCAAATGGAAATATTATATGAGCTAAGCAAAACAGAGTTTCGTGCGTGGGTTGTGAGCGGTGTTTTGTTTTGTTTTAAACCATGTGAAGAGCAAGCAAAAAGCCCCAAATTATGAAGCAAAATACTAGACTCAGAGCTGAAAATAAAACCCAACTTGGAGGAAAAAAGATGATACAAACCCCACTGTATTAAATCAGTGTTACTTTGATGTTGCACTCAAATCTAAAGAAATGCATTAGCCCGCACAGACATAAAAAGTACAAAACCAGGCTAACAGTGTGTGAACTCTAGAGCACAGCCCATCTGCCAAAAAATGAAAGCTACTAAAGATGGACAGCTTTACTTTCAGGGCATCCACATGCAGAAACTGCAGGGCAGTGAACAACTTTAGTTGAAAAGACACCTCTCCTGTAAAGCCTTGATCTCAAAGAGTTCAGAACACTGATTTATACCCAACAGCAGTTGCTGTATCAAAAGTGGGGAAGGGGGTAACACAGAGGACTGGAGACCAGTAAGAGCACATATATATGTATTATATATATACACATATATATATATTCAGCCCTTGGAGGGCCCAGCTTCCACTGTGCAGGGGCAGAACATACACCAACATCACACCCTGGCAGTGGGACCAGGAGCTGTACACAGGTACACTAACAGCACTTCTAGCGCTCAAAAACTTTGGCCAACAGTAAACTCTTGGCACAAGTATGGTCATTTCAACTTTGCTCATTTTACTGCAGTAATAAAGATACTACTTTACAGATGTTGTGGTTTATATATGCAAAAATGTGGAACAGAGTAGATAATTTCCAGTTTTCCTGGGTAAAACACACACGCCTCACCAAGGTTTAAAAAAAGACAACAACAAAAAACATTCCACCTTCTTCCCCAAGATTTCAAAATATTCCTTTTACAAAAGCATGTTTTTAATTTTTATTTTTTTTTTTGAAAGAGGATACCAAGAAAAAAAACCACCCAGCTTCTAATGAAGAAAACAATTCTGTGAAAATATGGAAGAGGTAGAAAATCCTGGATTGTATTTAACTAGTGAACAAGGTCACAGATTAAGTAGTCTGGGAATTTCTGGTATCTTAGATGTGTAATATTCCCTTTTTTCTGCCCCTCACCCCCTTCACTACATAGCTCAAAATGCAAGACCAACAAGAACACATGATGCAGCCTGCATTGGTACGGGCAAATACATGGGTGAAGTCACAGGAGCACATTCTTCAGGGCTCATGAACCATCACATGACAAACATCACAAGAAGGCAATTTACTAAACACAATTTAAACTTGAAGTTAAGAATAACAATAAAAACCACGGAAACATCTTAAGAGATGAAGTAAGGGAGGAGGTACACTTGAAAAGACAGCAGCAAACAACAAAGCAAAGATCCATTCTCATGCTATCTGAAACTTTTGATTTCTAGTGCTACACATATAAGGTAGTATTGCCTACAAGTCCCTAGTATATAATTCTGGTCACAGAGCTTACAACCAACAAAGAATTTGACCAGCAGTCAATGAAGAACTTACTGGCAAGCCTCTCAAACATACAAACATTTGAATTTAATTGCACAGACTTGAGCTAAAACTTCTCTGATTCTCCATGTTTGAAAACCAGCAGACTGTTCATCTGCTACCAAGTGTATAATTAAGAGTGACTTCTTCCTCAAAAAGCAAGAGGACATGCAACCCACAATCCTTCTCCTTAGCTGTCAAGTAGTACTGACAGCTCTTCAGAGGAAAACACATAGAAGGTCTGCTTCCAACCCCAAACAGATAAATGGAAATAAAAGCAGAACTGCCTCTCAGTAAGACGGCACTGTACAAACTGATTTTCACACTCCTACCGTTTATAATGATTTCTGTACCAGGACAAAGAACTTGTTTTTTTATTTCATAAGAGCCACTTTTGTTGGAAAAATCTCAAAGCCATACGAACATTTTATCCTCACAATTTAATTATGAATTTGTCCAGTCCTAGAGCAGTGTTCAACATTCTGAGATCCTGAAGGCTCTTAACTGTTTAAAAAGGTTACAGTGATCCGCAGGGCTGCTATCAAACAGATCACTGCAGACTCATCCTTGGGATTAAGTCATCTCTATTTGTGAGCCCTTATGTGATGATCTATTACAGAGCATAAGTAGTGCATGAAAGCCTCTTCAAGGCCTTCACCACCATCTGTGAATTACATTATTAACAATGGTATGAACTTCCTAAGAGCATCTGGTTCTCTCCCCACCCCCTTCTCAAATCACTGAAAAGAGCTCTTCAATATCAAAACAGGCACGGAAGAAGCTGTTTTCCTCGTCTCCCTCCCTCCCCACCTCCTCCTGCCCTCCAACAGCAGAGGAAAGATGGGGCTCAGTTCTCCATTCCTACACCCTACATGTATTCTGCACAACTCTTGCTATTGTTAAATAAAGATGAACTAAAACGACTAAGTGACCCGCGTACCACAGGCATTTTACTGGGAAAAGCGGAAGCGTATTTCATCATTTTGCAGAGGCAGCATCTGAAGCATGCTACTGAACTGCGGCTGCAGCACGCATGTGCTGAGGCGCAGCGGGGACTGCACAGTCCTACCCCGAGACCTCACTTCTCACCAGTGCAAATCCTGAAGTTAACAAAGAACAGGCGGCAGCCATTAAGCCAACTCGAATAGTTACTCCTGTAGCTAACTTTCTAGATTAAGTAAGTGTTTTGTCATCCCAATCCTCTTCCCCACCAAGGATATTTCAGAAGCTTATTCTGAAAACATGCCAGCTTCTTGTAAACAAGAAGTAGGAAGGGACAGTATCACTCGGGACACCACAGCACACTCTCCGCTGAACTTTGCACAGAGTTCACATCAACCAGCCTCCTTGACTACTCAAAGGGAGCATTTACTCTCGCAGGAACAGAATTCTTCCCATCTAATTTTCTGCTGCTTGCTGCTCAAACCTAGCTTCTTTTCTTGCTCTGTACGTCAGGCTTTTAAGAGCTTCTCATCCTCTCAGCTTCCTGTATGCACCATCATCATTTTTTCCGTATTGTTTTTCACAATATAATTCTTAATTGCATTACAGATCAGATTTCAGGCAACATGACTACAGCCCTCTGAGATACTGCTGCTAGATTGAGGAAGATGCCGTATTTCTTGAAAGAAAAGAGCAACATTATGGCCAGCTCAATAAAGACTTCTATTCAGCAGGAAAGGACATCCAAAACAAACAATCCTGTAACATGCAATAAGAAGCAGAAAATACTGAGGGGGGGAGGGAGACAACAGTGTTTCTGCACAAATTCACATGAACCCTTCTTCTATCATGCTGTTTCTCTTATGTCCATGTTTCAAATAAATAAATAATAATGCATATGTTGAGATGCTCGGACACTAGCACCTAGAACATACTCCTACTGTAATTGCAGGTAAATACAGAATTTCTTCAAGTCTACAAAATAATGGGCAAGTATGTTTATTCAGGGTACCATTGCTCTGATGTGCTGCCTGAATGCACACTCTTTGTGCAGATCGTAAGATGAAGTATGCAGGTACTGTCAACCTCAAGCTGGAGGAGGGAAGGAAGCTGGAGGCACACAGCAGCTAGCCTCCAGGATGGTTCTGCCAGGGTTTAATTTTATTTCAGTCACGACTAGTCACTCTGCTTTGGATGGCAGGTCAGGCTGAAGATGAACCACTACCCAGACTCCTGGAGAAGGACATACCTGTTCTGGGTTTTTGTGAGGTCATTTAAACAAGTCAAGAGAGCCATAAGGACATGAAGCAAGTTTTATTAGAGGGCCTGCTTAGTAACAGTCCTAAACTCTCACTCCCTGTAACTTAATGGGAGGGGTGCAAGGAGAAGAAACTGGCAGGTCTTGGAGAAAATTAGTGGCAAATATAGATGGGCTCTGCCACACTCAGCTCCCAACGTGCAGTGGGAGCACAGCATCCTATCAAAAGGATCTTAGGATTATAACATTGAGATACGGAATGACAGCAGCTAAAATTGGAATGAATTCCCATCTTTCAAACAGTAGGTACAGGTGACCATGTAATCGAATTAGCTAATATTTTGCTAAATTGGTGCATTGAATATCATCCAATGAGCTCATTTTTGGAGGCAGTTCAATGCCTCACTTCTAGGACTGATGTCAGTGTCACATGCTTGGAGAGGATCAGTCTGCAGCTGGGTATGTTAAAGCCTTCTATTAGCAGTACAGAAAAGTCAGTGGATTTCAACAGCATCAACAAATGAATTTATTTTTTATCATAACAATTCAGCCAGACTCAGCTGTCAATATCTCTGAGAATATCAGGTCATTTCAGGCAGTTCCCCTTCCCTTTGCTTTAAGCCACTAGATGGAAACTGGAGTGCAGCAACTAAGTTGTTTCAACAGAGAAAGTTGTGTTTCAACAGAAAAGGAAATCAACAGAAAGACAAGGAAACAGGAAACTCTCACTGATTCTGACTGGCTTATGATAAAAATGATTAACCATTGAGAGACTAAACTCATCAGTTGTAAAAACAAACAATAGCAGGGCGAAAGGTGTTGAGCATCAGTACTACGAATGCTTCAGGCAGTAACATTCAACCCTACGTTCAAATCTCATTCACTGACCGATCAACTCTGAAGTCACATTTCAGTCTGATGTAATACAGAGATGTGTCTGAAGTTCAGTGGTAAGTGTTCATGCAGTATCTGTGAAGCCTCCCGCACTCTGATGCTGCTTACACTGCGTACCAACAAGTAGGAACAGATTTTTGCATTACACAAATAAGCAGTGTCTTCATTGTGCAACTGCATGCGACTTTTTTTGAGAAAAAACAATGCTCAAATACAAGGAGTGTTGTGTGCATCAGGCTACAGAGTGGGTGGTAGTGATGTTGTCAGAAAGCACTCAGCACTGCTTACCTCCACGCCCATTGACTTCAGTAGAAGGCTACATACGAAAAGTCTCTGAAGATGAAGTTGAAGTGTTCCCTAACCCATGGCGCTGTCCATACACTATACTTAAGAAAGAGACAAAACAAAAAAACCACAGAAGTGAAGCAGTATGAAATTGAAGTTTGTTTGGTTTTTTTTTTGCTAAGACACTTGCCATCCCCACTCCAGTTAAGAAACCAGAGTATACACCCATCAGCTCTGAGCAAGGTCTGCACCACTCTGCCTGAACCTTTTACATCTCTAGAGCGTAGGATGAGAACAACACTAATAATTTACTGCATGCTTACACTGCTCCCAGAAGACCTTGGATGAAGATGCCTCAAAGCTTCATGTTCTGCTCAACTGTTCAGTGCGACTACCTAGTTTAGTCAGGGCTGGATGAAAACACGCAGCCCTCGCGCAGCACAAGGCAGGGCCCATTTTAAAGATACCTGGGAGCTTCTCTTAAAGAACTTCACAAGCTCTGAGCCTGTTTCAAGGGCAATTCAGTTCACCTTCATCCAAACTACAAGTTTCATTTGTAGCAGTTTAAAGAACAGGAAAGTCAAAGGCAAAAAGCACTAAATCGCCATGAACGTGAAGTCCCATGCATTGGATTGCGAGAGAGACGGGCAGTTCGGGTACCTCCAGGGGAGCTGGCAGAAAGACCTGGCACTTGAACTTCCGTGTGTGTGACAGATACCCTGCTGGTGCTCTGGAACCTACAGGTGGATAAATATATTTGGTGTACCAACGGGAGCTGGGGTCAGGGAAGGGTGTTATAACCAAGACAAACTACCTCACACTATTACTGGCAGTTAACTCCTAGAGGCTTGTGACTTGTTTTCAGACTGTAGTTGTTATCCTCAACATTCAGTCGAAGAAAGAAGAGACTAAAGGAAATAACAAGATCTTTACACGTACAAGTTCTTATTTAGCTGCTTGTGGTTCAGTAA
The DNA here is from genome assembly GCA_013399095.1 of Psophia crepitans. NCBI lineage: Eukaryota > Metazoa > Chordata > Aves > Gruiformes > Psophiidae > Psophia > Psophia crepitans. The sequence goes on along the minus strand of VWZZ01006361.1, from coordinate 259,505 downwards.
GACGTTCCCTCTCATTTTAATATGAGGTTGACAAATTCAGTGTACCTCAAATGTTTTAAAGTGAGCAGAATGCACCCTTAACTCCAAACTATCCCATTTGCAGCCAGAAATCCTCTATACAGAGCTCCATTTTTTCAGAGGTTTGAAGCTATTTGGCAGTAGTATGCAGCCCACATCAGCCTGCACATTTTTCTCTCTCTTTTTTTTTTTTTTTTTAAAAATTTTAGACTTAATGTAGCATGTACTCTCAGAAAGGTCTACAATGCAGCCTTTTGTAGTTAACTTGCTCCAAGCTGGGCCACTGCCAGGTTGTTATCAATGACATTTTAAAGCAGATGAATGAAGTTCTTATTATGGTGACAAGCAGAATTGTGATATGGCACATGCATACACTGAAAGAAGAGAGCTTGCTATTAGTTTGTCAGGTTAATAAATAAATAGTGATTTCATGAATAAAAGCCTTTTATTAGGAAACAAAAGAACAAAATTAATATTTATAAAGCTTCAGTGGTTTAGAGCACCCCTTAACACAAGATTACTCCATTTCAGTTAGAGCCGCCATCGCGGATTAGAGATTCTTGAACACAGCTTCCCCTCCTAATTCTCTTACCATAGGAGTGCAATGCAGAAAACAGCTCTGCCTGCTGAACTGGCTCAGGCCAGGCTCAGGCCTCTTCCACTCCTCCTTCACGAGTGAGCTACTCGGTTTGAGATTGACAATACTGAAGGCCCACAACAGCAAACATTTTTATTGCGTTTTCAGGACCGCAGCTAAATGCTGCACCTGTTGGAAGAGCTGTTGGTTCCTTATCACAGCAGGAAGTTCTCACGTTTTACACAGCGTGCTTCCACACCACACTGAGGCACTGAAACCCAGCCAAGCCAAGAGAGTGACGCTATGCGTTAGCAAAACTGACTGCTATCAGCAGTCAGCTGGCAAAACGCTTCCCATCCTCTGCCCCCAGAAAAGATTCTTCACTAATACCCTGTTGGTATCTCTCAACCGCATCAGGGTTCTTCAGTATTTCCCACAGCACGTGCAAGGAAATGTTCACCATCAAAACAAAGTTTAAGAGAGACACGTATGTCCAGGATGTCCTATTTTATAGCAAGCAAATGAAATTCTGAAAAATACAGACTACTACTCATCTCAAGCTGTCTTTACACATACCCTCTTTGGCTCATGGCATCCTGTGCTCATCTGTCCTTAAACCAAAGTTGCAAGTTTAAACTTTAAACAAACTTAGCTTTGGTTTGGATTTTGGTTTTGGGGTTGTTTTGGGGGAGTGTCTGTAGGAGGCGGTGTGGGTTTGGTTTTGAGTTTGTTATTTTGGGGTTGTGTTGGGTTTTTTTAAATTATTTTTTTAAAACAAGACACATCTCAAGTTTAGAATCAAGATGTGAGCAATTATTCAAGCTTAAAAATTTATTTTGGCTCACGCCATCTTCTCCGCAAATACTAAGAAGAGGTGTAACTTTTCTCTTCTCAAGTCAAATTTGAACTTCCTCACTTATAAGGGAATCAGATAGAAACTGTCCCAAAATAACTGTCTCAGCCATCTACAGTCAACACGAACAGATCTAGAAGTTAAATAGAGCTTCCTCCAGACAAGAGCAGTTTCTGGTATATGGGTAAAAGAGAAAAAATTCCACTTCAAAGACCAGAAGTGTGGGCTGCAGAAGCCTGTGGCACAGTTGTTATCTTTACAGCATGAAGCACAAGTTGAGATCAGGGATCTGCAAAGTATATGTGAAAAATATTCATTTCACCCACTGAGACTATGCAAACTCTATTCCAGTCATACTATAAACATTAACTGATAATGCCTCCCTTGCCTTAAAAGTTTACATAGCTCTGCCCAACCTTTGGGAAGGCATCTGAAAATACACTATGTTCATATTGTTTGGCCCTGATAATCTCTTTTATTTAAGACTGGGGAGCAGAGCAGAAGTTGCACGGAAGGACAATTCAGCCCCAGCTACCACACAGCAAAGTGCTGAGGGACACAATGGCAGGCTGACACAAAAAGCAAGAGATAAGATATTAATATTTGATTTCCATGTGCAACCATACTGATGAGTTTATGCAATATCAGACTTGACCCACACTGCATGGTAGCAGCTGTCTGGAGATTCACTTAAGTGCTGAAATTCAGGCTTCCATGTTCTATTAACTGCTGTGCAACCAAAATACCAACAAGAAGGAAGAAATGTCAAAAAGAACAAAAAAGCCCAAGGTGTCCTGTTTCACTTCACTTTTTGAAGTCACAAGCTCACTACCCCACATAAGCACAAGTCAGCTGGAAACAAAAACAGAGGAAACTCCCAGCAACGACACTCACTAGATGTTATATAAGAAAAAACACTTGTTCAGAAAGTGAATTAAGTCTTTGTCAACCATTCTGCAATTTTAAAAGGCAAAAGCGGCTGTCATTTCAAGGTTTACACTTCACCTAGGAAGATAATATAATACGGCAGCTAGTTAACTGTTTAATACCACATTTTGAAGCACTGTCTTTAAATACAGTGATCACAGCATCATCTGAAGAACATGCCCAGAGCTGCTTCTCCTTAAACTATTTTAAACTATTGAGGACGACTGTGGAAAGGAAAACAAAAAGGCAACAATAAAAACAAAGACCAACAAAAAAAGAATTCTTATTCCAGAAACACCTTTATCTTGTCACCTAGCACTTCCTCTTGGAACTAGGTTTAGCTCCTGTCCGTAGGTGAGAAAGCTGAGTCACTTCCCTGCTTGCCCCACAGGTACTTATGAGCTAAATTTTCACTGTGACACCCTGTTTCCTACAGAAGATGCTCCAGAACACAGGAAAGAAAACAGTAAGCTCAAAAGTATACCTGCTCTTGTACAAGAAACAGGTCATCTCACAGAGAGCTGCTGACTCCCTCTGCTCCTAAGCACTGACATCTGCATACAGAAATTGTTCTCTTTGTTTAATTACACTTTGCTAAGAACCGTCCCTTTCCTGGCTGAGCAAGACCTTGCAAAAAAATTTTTTTTTTCAGAGGGACAGCAGCCTATAGGTTTTTCCACTTGAAAGTGAAGGTGGGCTTGGGGGGGGGTTTGGTTTTTCAAACCTGCAATGTGGCACTCGGGACTCTTTATTGTTCAGTAGCTTCAGCGATTTGTGGGAAACTCCAGCTTCAGATGGATTTGGTCCTGCATCATGCAGACGACTCAGACTACCTCTACCTACCAACAAAGCTCTCCTTTGGAGAGCAAAACATTTTACACATGCAAGGCATATGCCCTATCCCTCCCTCTCATCATCACACTAAAAGGTATAGAGATGAAAAGCTTAAAGTGGGGGTTTTTTTCTTAAGAATCCTAATATACACATTTCTCAGATGTTAACCGTTGAAGCTAAACCAAGCCAGTTGAACAAGTCTTAAAAGTTCTTGCTGCAATTTTAAATGTGATAATTCTCTACATCAAAAGGGACATGGTAGCAGCCAGTGAGAGTAATAGCACAACCACAGGCCCCTGTGACAGGACTAGGTTTCCACATTAAAATCCACTCTTCAGATATTTAATCCAGTTAAAAGTTGAAGACAAAACGTGCCTAGCTGAACAGTTTTGCCTTTTGGTAAAGAGGCCTTGAGACCTAACAAATGAATGCAGTATCCCTCAACAAAACCCTTACAGTGCCAGTCTTCCCCAACTACTTCCTATCACTTCTCATCTGTTCTTAAGATGGAGAATACACTCTTGGATTTGGAACCTGCTCCAAATTCCCTTTGGAGCATCCCCGCTCATAAAATGCCAGTTATGGGCAAACTAGCAGAAGCAGCTTGCAGATTGTCTCTTAAGGAGTGAGCATCATATACCAGGCTCTACAGCAAGTGTGTTAAAGTCCACTAAATAGGAAAAATACATGGCTCAACGGACCCACAGCACACAGGAGTAAGGTTATGGTCTTCTGCCTTTCAGATCCTGTTTTATCCTGCCTCAGACTTTTTGTGGCTCCGCTCATTGGGACGCAGGCAGGGGGTAAGCTGTGCACAAGGAGCCTGGCATCATGCATCCCAGACCCGCACAAGTCCTGAGACGACATCCCAGGAATTTACTTCCGGGAGAGCTCCTGCACTGCTCTACTTGCAGAGCTGGGAAAGCTCAAGCATCCAAGCCACCTCCTGAGCTCTGGTATGAGCTCAGCACAGGGACAGTATGATCTGTGATAAAACAAACAGTTCTCTCAAAATAGGTCAAATGAAATAGTCTAATGTCTTTGATTACTTCAATACAGTAAGTTTACACTGTGGCCTTAAGTTCCCCACTAATTTCACCTTGAAACAGCCCACGCTGACGCAGTAACTTCATTACTTCCGTGACACCTCAGTTGAGGAGGTCCTCGGGAGGATGATGACTAGCATACCCAAAAGCAGCAAACAGTCACAGTGCATTTCAGTGAGTGCCACGGGCGTTTCATTTATCAAGGCCATAAGAAGTTCACGTCACAGGGTATTTGCCAGGAGTTTCATGATTGCTGGCATACACAGCGAGGGTGCGTCTCACCATGGAAGCAACAAGCTGTTTAACTGTGTGACTCATCTTATAGCAACGTTTTATGCCTTCTGAGAGGAGATCAGCCTGCAATGAGCAACACTGATAAGATGCATATTCAGGGCAATTCTATTTGGGCAAAAAGCTATTGACATATTCAAAACTGCATCTACAGAAGCCTGCCCAAATGCTAACTAAAACACACAAATACACACACTGCAATATTAAACTATTGCAATAAGACATTTTGCAGATGGTTGACAGTGAATTAATCAATTGATACAATCCAAACCGGAAATACAAAAATGGCCTTTAGCCTCCATAATTTTTGTATTCCCTTACACAGAGCACTCTGGAGGAAAAGCTTCTAGTCAAAAGTTAAGAAACCCTGTTAGCCTTGTTTAAATCACTGATGACTTCCAAAAGGTATCACTTGTTTATTCTCTTGCTTCCAAGATTCCCCACCAAGCTTTACACAAAAGATACGAGCTTCACTGCCACTATCTAACAAATTAATGGATGCCCAAGCAATCCACGGAACAGAGAGGAGATTCATCTTAAATTCACAGGCTGAACTAAACTAAGACTTGGAGCAGGCAGCTGATAGGCCTAGTGTTCTTGTGTTGCAAGGCCAGTTCATATAAAGGAAGTATCACCAACGGAAGACCAGCAGCTTAGTACATGCTTCTTGCTTATGGCATCAGCAAGAGTCAGATACAAAGACAGTAAAAGCTTCATGTCAGTTGAATGAAAAGTACAAGAGCGTTTTTGAAGTCTTCCCATCCGGTACATTCTTGCAAGGACAACAAGAGCTTCCAGCATACAGACATTCCTGAGAGCAGTCTGCAAAACAGCCTTCTCGTTTCAGCAGGGTGAAGCAGAACTGTGCTACTGGAAGGATGTGGTTTGCTGTGACCGAAGAATGAAACCTTGAGCTGCAGGCTGTGATCAGGGAGCAGCTACATTGAACTAAGCTGCCCAAAGGCTATTTTCATTCTTTTTAATTCCCCAAGACAGAATAGTGGCAGCTATAGATCTTTCAGGATTTTTTTTCCCAGTAACTGGAAATCCTCAGGCATTACCCCTGCATAAAGGCAGTCCTCTTACACTAAAATACTTCCATCAGACTGCTTTTTGAATGGCAGTCTCCACTCGAAATAGCATTCGCCACTTGAGAAAGTGTGTCATTGACTCCCAGAATAACTGTAGATATTACAGTACCCTGCCCTTTTCAACCTTCTTTCATTGCTTAATCGATATTGGCTAGATATTGACTCATTGTAGAGTCAAAGGCTATTTGCATTTTCAAATTACAAGCTCCTTTTCAAAACACAAGAACTTAGGTATTGCTGGAACTCAAGAGGTGACAACTTCAGCATGTATTTCACTCAGTTTCTTTCAATGTAACTTCATATTTTGAAAGATGCAACTGAGCTGTATAGTTGCTTTTTCGGAAATGCCACAAATAGCACCATACTCAGTGGAATTAAAAAAAAAAAAAAGTGAAATAAGTACAAAGACAAAATTTCCCACTTCCTTTTCAACTAAAAACGACCATTTTAGGTCAACACTTAAAGTACTACAAGAAACTTGACCTTCCCCAAGAAAAGCAGGCTTCAGCTTCTAGGCCAGATACCATAGCATCTTTTGGCTGGACTTCACTGCTCAAGACACAAGTACTCCAAAACTGAGAACTTGTAAAGCAATGTCCCAGTAAACAAAACAAAAAGAAGGGGAAGGATGTGGGTGAAGTAGCTGCCAACTTTGCAAAGAAACTTTGGACTAAGTGATCTAATGTAAAGCACAATATGAAAGAGGTATTTTATATTCATCCTTTAGGTCAATAAGCACAATGACAAATAGACAGACCTGATAGTCAAAGTAAGTTGTAGCCAGATCAAAATTTACACTCCTCGGCTCACCAATCAGATTAAAAGAAAAAAAGTCTACAAAAACTAAACCACTCCACTACACAAGCCAAACCTACTCATCATCCGTGTGGCTGTAAGGTATGAACGCTCAGAAAGAGTAGAAACATATCTGACATATGCAAATAAATGGTTGGCTGTTTCAGGAGGAATTTAAAAAAAATAAAAATCAAACTATCATTGAGATATCCTGGAAAAGGACAGTTAGATCCCTAAAAATAAAAAAAAAAAGCAAAGAGATATAGACTCTCTTGTCCTCCCCACGTTTTAAGAATGTTTCTATGTGATCCTCAGTGAGGTTCCAATTCAACTGTCATCCTCCTTCTTAGCTCCGAATACTGTTCCCAAACTAAAAAAGGGCGCTGCATTTCATGCAGATCTCTAGAAGAGCCTGGTATGTGTGTATACAATAGACAACAAATCTTCAAGAATTGTCACCAAGCAGCTTCAGCTTAACCATCAAGCTGCTTTAGGAAGAGGACAGTCTCACCACATATGAGTGCATCTGCACACACAAGCAGTCTCTGCAACCCCAGAGCCTGGTCTTGTGCAGTTGGACAGAAACCTTCATCTTTTAACAATACAGCATCACACCCAACAAGATGTAGACACCTTCCAATTACTTGTAGAGCTTTCAACAGAAGTACAAGTTTGAAAGATAGGGAGGAAGTTACAAATCACCTCAGTGCTATAGTTTTATCTCCTAAATGGTGGCAGCTGGCAACACAGGAAACTGAGGTATCTGTAAGGAACAACGAGAAGTCTGCCTAAAGCAAGAATCAGCACATTCTTCTGGTCCGCTGCCTCTGAAACCATTAGTTTTCAGAATGAGCTATGCCTATACTTGAAAAACATCCACTGAGGAAAACCAACAAATAAAAGATGGCAGCATCTTTAAATATTATGTATTTCTAATCTGTTCTATTCTAAGTCTACTAAATATTTCATAAGAAACTTCCGTTCTCCTAGCTACATTGTAGTGCCCTCCAGAAATCAACTCTCCACAACTCTATAGAAGCAGCAGCTATCAAGATCTTAATATAAAAAATAAAAAAAGAGAAGAGCTCTATATGAGATAGACTGGACATATCAATGATTAAATAAACTCAAAATTACGATATTGTTTAATAGTTACTGCTGGACCAGGGGTAGAGAAACATTATGTTTAGCTTCCCCATAAATAAGTGGGAAAATATTTCCTGTATGTTCCACCAGCAAGGAGCTCTTGAGCAAGACATTACAGAGACTCCCGCACACATTTGTAGGACTCTGCTTCCTGCTCAAGCTGTTCTCCTGGGATTAAGGAGGGGAAGTCAAATGGCTTAGGTTTTCATTTGCTTTAAACTTTTTTTTTTTTAAAAAAAAAAACCTATGCATTTGAGAACAATATATGCAGCATATCCTCTCTTTCTGGGTCAGTCACTCCCTTTCAATAAAAGCATATTGTCTCCCTGAGGGTAGGCAAGACAAGTGAACTGCAAGAGCCGTCAGGGCCAGATTGCCTGCCCAGCTTCTTCACTTCTCAAAAAGAGAGACATAATAGACAAAGGAAAAACAACACTAAAAAGGAATTACAGATTTATTATTTTTTTTTTAGAACTGTGCATAAAAATAACTTAAAAGGGCAAGTTTCAACAGATTATTTCCCAATACAGAGAATTAACAAAAGTCTTTTGGAAAACTACAAAGAGTATCAGAGCAGTTTTCCACTGCTCCCATCATCATGATGGCATGCATTCCATGCTAGTCTGGTGACTTAAGTTACCCAACAGCTTCCACTGCCTTAGATAACAAGGCTCACAAAGGATTCTGAGGCAGGCACCTTTTACTAGCTCTCCTCTGCTTTAGCTAAAAATTCTTTCTTGCACCTTGTCCCTAGACCTGACAACGCGGCAGCTGTGCCCACCTTTTGCTACTGAGCGAGCCATAGAGATATTTCATCTTTGTCAGACAGAGACAGACATCGGCAGCTTAATACCAACAGTAAATTCAGAGAGACAGTTCATTGCTTAGAGATCCAAGCAGCAGAAGTAACTTAAAAGTTATATGCGAACAAGGACAGTATTAACAACAAAGCCTGCACACTAACCCAAGCAAAACAGCTTTACTCCCTTTTAAAATGTTGTATTTTGGTTAACAACAGTGACCAACTTTTTTTAAACTCCAAGCAAAGGATATAGCAAGTTAAATTCATTCAGAGAAAGGAAGGATGGGAAAGCCCTACCACTTGATGAGATACTGTCCTGCAAGACAGGAAATATGGCACAGATACTTGGAAGTAGGGTTGAAGAATCTGGGGTGCAGAAAAAAAAAAGCAGCAGGCTAGATTTTTACATTTTACTGTTGTACAGCCCTGCACTCTACCCTTTTCGGCTAACCTGGCATGTCAGAAGACAACTAACCGTTCTGCTGCATAGAAGTGAGGACTGCAGTCTGGTTTCTCAAAAGCGGCTGCATAACCAAAGGCCAAAACAAACAGACAGCACAACTCTGGACAGACGATTAAGGGAATTTTACAAGTCATCAGGCAACCAGAGGGCTATAAATCTATAATCCACACTTTGCATGAACTACCCTGAAATGAATGCTCATGAGATGCTCTATGGCAATGAGAACAAGATAGAAACCTATAAATAAAAGCCATCCAATTTCAAAGTAATTCAGATCAGCTATTCCCCTGAATCCATAAGAGCCAATTATAACTGTTTATAGGGCATACTTAATGCAAAAAATCAGTTTGAGGACATCAATTGGACCCTTTCTCCTTGTCAGAGAAATTTCTCTCTAAAGCAAAGAGACATCAAGAAATTTAAAAGAGAATCCATTTCTGTCCTCAAAATTCTTAGTGACCTGGAAACAGAATTAGACATAGCCATATGTTTGCACACTGACAGGCTCCTTCCTCGCCCATAAGCTGGAACAGCAAAGTTCCAGCAGTTACCAGATAACCTTTGCTCAGAAACAGCAAGGTTAGACCCTCACGCTAGTATCATAGCAATTATTTAGCAAGATGAGCTTTCTTTTAAAGAGGTAACTTGGAGATATAATTATCAGTCCGTAAAGAAAGGAAGCTACCATCAGTTTACAACAGATTGTTTCAACCAAATTCACTTAATACTGAAAGAATCAAGTCCCGCTGTTGAAGTCAACAGGGATCCATAAGAACGGCAAGCGTGGCTGGCTGGCAGGACCTAAGCCTTCCTAAGGACTAAAAAGGCGACTGCCCTGTTCACAGGCCCTTAGCAGCCTAGGAAGGATCATCATCTGAAATGATACCAAAAGTTTTGAGTAAGAAACAACAACTTTGTGACAGAGGAGAAACACACGTGAGCGCAACAGAATTCTGACAGCAGGATGGAGAAATAACCAAACCCAGCTATCTAACAAGAGGCTAAAAGGGCAGTCAAAACCCTCAAGTGTGGTTAGGAAGTTATAACAGGAAATGCAGAAGTACTCAAACAATAACAGCTAATGGCAAAACATGATGAATATCATTTCCACTTTAGGCTGCAAGAAAAAAAAAAAATCTAAGAAAGTAGAAGTTACTATGAGAAGCAAAACCAGGCCAGAAAGAGAGTCACACACTTATTTTTGCATAGGGCACCAAGGCTTTACAAAGATGTCTGGTACAGATTACGCCTTGGTACTATGAGATCGAAAAAAGAGAATATAGATCTATAGACCAAAAGCTGCGCTCTCTGGATTTACCAGGCTCTGGAGGGATTTGTTTACATATTTAAAAAATAAGTAGTGCTCAAAAATCAGTACAGTTTCAATTTAATTTAATTGGTTGGGAAACAGCCTGGCTGTTCCAGATGGGAAAGCCTTACAGAATGAAACTAATTGTTCATATATCTCAAATATTTAATAAAGGAAGGGGTTCTGCATCCGAGTGGGAGAAAGAAGGAAGATGCCAAGAGAGACCTACCTAGTCTCACAAGATGTCTTAAATGCAAGAAATGTATGGGAAAAGGAATAGTGGAGAGGGTACAGAAGTCAAAAGGGGGAAGCAACCTCTGAAATAATGCACCACATTAATATTCATAGGAAAGAAATAGAGACAAAATTAATCTGTGTTGCTAAATACCTTAGGAGAGACATGGGAATCAAAGAAAAAAAAAAAAAGTGTTCTGACAGCTAAAATGCTGTCGGGGCAGGCAGGACCTGTCAAGTAGTTGATCTAGTTTCAGAAGAGATTACCTAACACAAGAAGAAATATTTTCAGAGTAGTTGGCTTTTTCATCCACACCCCCTCCATGACGGAAGCAACTGGGATTTCAACTCTTCTCCCCCCCAAACATTTGCAAACCAGACATAACACCAGTGTGATAAGGCAGTTTTTTTAAGGAAAGCAAGCTGAGAATTAAGCATACAGAAACTGAAAGCAAGCTCACTATTTTCATTCTCAGCCTTAGTTATGGAACAAGCTGCTGCCTACCGATTATGTGGCTTCAGGGGTTAACATGCAAGACTTTACAATACAGAAGTACTAAAACAACAGTCCCAAGTTTAAAGAGCATGGAAAAGCAAGAAGTCTTTATAGCCTCCTGCCTCACTTCCTCATTCAGGGCAGGGACGGGAACATCTGCTCGTTCTGCACATCTCACCCAGAGATTTGAAATCTGGCCTTTCTGCATCTGTCTTGGGCTTGACACAGCCTCTAGAAGATTTTATATAACATTAAAAAAAAAAAAGCTGAAAAAAAAATACTCTTAGCTCTTCTCAAAGGAAGGGCCATGCACTGCAGATACCCAGAGGGTGCTGTCAGATTAAATCGTCTTGAAACAACCGTAGCACGAACAATGTCAGTTTGCTTCCACACACACTTCCCGCCTCTCTCCCACCACATACAATGAAAACAAAATTAAACCAGGCTGCTTTATTTAGACGGTTCCACGCTGCAGACGGGGCAGCAGGGGCTGAAGACCGGGTTACGATACCCCAGAGCCCTTTCACGGCCCCAGGGCTGAGACCGCGGAACCCCACCGACTCCCCCCACCTCAGGCCGGGCCTGCTGAGGGGCACCCGGGACCCCCGCCTCTCTCTTCGCCTTGTCACCAGGCCACAGCGACGCAACCGCGACGAGAAGGCCCCGCAGGGGTGCCTGACCCCCATTTCCAAGGGCCGACGGCAGCCGGCGATCACCCGCCCGCCTCAGCGCCCCCAGGACCGGGCGGGCGGGCGATCGTCGGTTGCCCTCACGGAGCTGTCAGGGCCAGACCACCGGCGGGAAGAAGGTGGTGGGGGAGCGATGCGGCGCACGCATGCGCACCGCCGCGCGCCGGACCCTAACGGCCACCAACCGCCACACTCCCCTCAGCGCCGGGCGGTTCACGGTCGGACTCACCGAGGCGCAAGGACTGGAGGTAGCGCTGGGAGTAGGCGAGCGCTGCACCGTCACCAAAGCCATCGAGGCGCGGCCGGAGGACCCCCCCCGCCCCGTCCGGCCGGTGGAGGGGGGCGGAAAGCCTTACTCCATGGCGAGTACCGGCGGCGACGGGAGGACGGGGAGGGAAGCGGAGGTGGCGCGGTACCGGCCGCAGGGGGCAGCAGCTCCACGCGCGCCAACGGCCTCTCACCGACTGAGGCGCGCTGGGGCTGGGCCGGCCGGGCACAATAAGGCACCAGTGCGCACGCGCCACCTGTCAGCGCGGCACCGCCCGCCCCCGGGCCGCGGGTTAACCCCTACGGCGCCGGTGGCTTCCCGGCCCTTGGGCCTGGCGGGTGCTTCTGTGGGTGTGGGTCGGCTTCTCATTCCTCCGGCCTCTCAGCCCTAGGGGTGTGTTTTAGTCATGTGCGCCAGCTCGGCTGCGGTCACCCAGAACGTGGCTCCCGGCGGGGCGCTCTGGTGTGTAAAACCGGTGGGGTTTTGTTCTGGAAACCCACCCTGCTGGGAGCTGTGACAATGTGTATGGCACCCCGAGCGTCGGCCTTGATGTAGCTTTTCCTTCACTTAGAGAGCAATAGTAACTCTTTCTGTAATAAAAGCAGCGTATAACACGTAGTTATACATCAATGCGCAAGCCCGCACACTGAAAACCCAGTCTTATAAGTACACAATGACATTTTAAGCAAAGTGAGGCCGGAGGACCCCCCCCGCGTTTGACACTTCGGGTGCTGAGACAAAGGGCCAGACCCTATCAAGCTTTAAACGTTCTGCAGTTTCAGCCTGGTGCTACCGAATCCGTGGGGACACTGGCGTGGAGGTAACTGGGATCAAGAATTGTCTTGGGCGTCTAATGACAACACTGCATACGATAAACGGAAGCCATTGTGAATAGTAAACGGAGCAAACTCTTTGTCAAGATTGTGTATTAACCCATCGTTTCCTTTTGAGCACTCGGTCTGTATTCCTTTCATCTGCTCCTTTGACAGGACCATACAAGAGGCTTTTGCCCCTGTAAATCTAAGCACCAGAGGAGCTGGTAGCTCTTTGGGTTATTTCCCAGTGCCCTGCAGTCAAACTAATCAGCAGGGTGGCTCTGGTAGCTGGGCGTCACTGCAAAGCCAGGCTGGGTAATGAGGCTTTTCGCCTCCTCGTGGAGAAGGTGGAGGACAGGCTCCCTAAGCTGGGCTGAGGTTGGGCTGACAGAGTGCACTGCACAGCAAGCCAGCATCTGGGATGTGAAAGGATCCGAAAGAGCCCCCAGTGGGATCTGAGCACATGGGGAGAATAAGCAAAACCCACAGGTAAACAAAGAGTCATTGTCCTGCCTTTTACAGCCATCGTGTTGTTATTTTGAAACACAGTAGTTATGGAAAGTGTGCTAGCAGCGTGCTGGGATTTATGGCATAGAGGTCAAGAAAATGCCTTCCAGACCCCTTTTATCTTAGTATCCTCCATGTTCTGACTATTCCACAGCTTCCCGATAAAACAGTATCTTTTTCTGAGCAGACTCCTGTCTGCTCCCCTTTATTTACTCCCTCCCCTTTATTTATTAAATGCCTTATCTTTTTGTGGGCAAATCTGCAAGACAGATGTGGGTTTAGTAGATGTGTACTGTAGATATAGATCAACAAAGACTATTCCAAATACAGACATCCTTTTGCCATTATAGATAAAGCAAGCTGCAAGTTTGGGGGAAAAAAAAGGACTTTCCTGTGCTTGTGAGCTGCGTGTACCAGATTCTTTCAAATGGCACAGCTAGATGAGTAAGGCTGTTAGGTGTGGCTACCGAGAAAAGCTGTCTGTAGTTTTGGCAGAACTTCTTTCCTATCAATATTTGCTACTTGATCCAGCTATATGACTAAACTGCATAAAGTATGTTTTTCAGACCATATCAGTCACTGTTTTATTTAGTTCATGCCCAGTTCAGGAAAGAACAGAAGTAAAACATTAACTAAAAATGTCATGGATCAACACTATAATGAAGCACATGGGAACCTTTTTGTTTTCAATAATTTTAAAGATTATTTAGGTTTGCTGCTATATTCAGTGTAGATGCTTTTTATAATATTTTACTCAAATATGGAGTTTGTTCTCCTAACTACATTTTTGTCTCTTGTTTTCTGTGAAACTGAAAAAGTGCTTCATCTCCTGGCAAGGCATTTCTTTCTTTCATGTAAAACTGATCCTGCATCACTCAGTAGTCCCTTGGAGAAGGTTTAGGGGAACATAAGCATGGACTCAAGTGCTTGGCTACATATTGGTTATTCAAAGCATCACGAAGCTTAGCAGAAAGAGAGGTTCTTTGTGGTTCCCAACCACTGGTTGAGGCCATCCTGCTGTGAAGTTTTTGCCATGGTTTTCAGTGGAGGCAGGATTCACGTTGGAGGATGGGAAAGCTTTTTCTTCTTTGGCATATGACAGGAATCATAATGCTCTTCACCTTTCTCTAAAGCATAATATCTAGATTATTGTTTTGTTTCTCTCAAACAGATTCCTGCAAATATAGGGCTGCTTCAAGGATTGTAGCTTCTGTTCAGATACGTCTGCGTTGGTGCAGAGGACCGGTGGAAGACTACAAGCTCCCAGAGTGTTCAAGCTGTTTCCTCATCTGGGAGTGCTGTTTCATTCTGGATTTTGAGCAACAGTCATGCAGGGATTACTGTCAAGGAATGATTATTTAAACCAGCTTAAAAAATAGACGTTTGTGTAATTTTTCGTATATCCAATAGCTCTTCCAGGTATTTGAACAGCAAACACTTAAAAAACATTTACCACAAGTAAATAATGGAGGTGCTATCTACAGTTAGCCAAAGGTCTAACATATCAGTTATTAACTACAATAATCACAGATTGCAGTGGTTCTCCGAGCCATTAGAAAGGTATAATTTGCTTGCGCAGTGTTTTTTAGCAGCAGAATTTAAATGTGGAGGAGGAAGCTATAAGGCAGATGTATTCTGATTGAAAAGAGCAATTAGAGGGCAGCCTGTGGTCACGGCATCATGGTTGGTACAAAAAAGAGACAGGGAGTCTGTGGACTTACTCTTCCCCCCTGCTGAAAGCAATGTGGTCAGCACCTGCAGCTTTAGCCCAATATATCATTTCAAGGATGTGAAGCTATCCATGAGCTGGTTTTGTATGCATTTCCAAAACTGACTATTTTCTTTCTTTAATAGACTGCAAACATTTCTCTGGCTAACGCAACTTATTATTACTACATGTCGGGGCTTTTATTGCGTAATCTTGGCATGAGCTGCAAAAGGCAACAGAGTGCTCCCAAAATGTATCTTACACAGAAAAGCAAAAAAAGATAGAAGAGGCAATTCCAGCAAAACATCTGTGATGACATATTCAGCCCATTATTTTGTCAACAGAGCAAGTATTTGATGGCATAATAAAAGGATACACTTTGCTTAGCAAAAACATTGAGGGATAATAGCCAAGTTAAATAGGGTGCGATTAAAGGTTTGCTTAACCCACGGGATTCCACTTCCAGAAAAATAAAAATAGAGTCCTTTTTTCCAAGTTCTATTTGTATGCCCTTATTTGGGGGTTAAAAAAACCCCACCCTTGAAGAAAAGGGAGAGTATTTTTTTTATTTATGTTTCATACCAAAAAAAGTTTTCTAAGTTAATCATAACAGCAACAGAATTCTGAATTGCAAAGGGGAAAAATCAAGCCCACCTGGGAGAAGAGATAACGGGAATTCATCATGTGCAAACTGCTTTGAGGGAAAAAGAGCGCAATCCAGTTTAAAGCCTCATTTTAAATTATTCCTGTGGACTAATTTTCTGCTTCTTTTTATTGACATAATTGATGCTCTATTTCAACACATCTTGGAAATACATTGCAATGAATGTATTTCCTTCTGATACATGCTTTTTCCAAGAAATAGCAAAGAAATTATCGTTTATTACAGAGTATTTTTCACATGGAAGTTGACATATATCTTTTTTGTGGGTTTTTTTGTGCTGTTTCCTCTCTGTGAGCAAATACTGAATTCTAAAATCAAGCCAGTATTGTAGTGTCTATGGCGTATTATTACACCAGTCAGCTTGGCATTCCAGTGGTATTTGAGATTGTCCAGAAGAAACAGTTTTTTCAGAGACACACACAGCCCAGGAAAATAAATGTTGCTGGAGACACACACCAGCAATTTCTATAGCATCCTACTTTGCAGAAAAGACAGGATAAAAATAAAATAAAAATTGAGACTTTTGACTGTCCACTAAATACAATTGTTATTGTATGCCCTGTAATTTCTGTACACAGTGTGCATGCTTTCTAACTTCTGTAGCAAGTCTTAGGAACAAAACTAAACCCCTTTTTAAGGGCGGCATAAAATGTTGCACTGGGTTTCTGTTGGAACTCTGGGTTCATGGAGCTATTTCACATTCCAGAGTTTTACAAACAAATTATTATTTACCTTGGTGTTGTGTGTGCTGTAATAAATAACAAGTGACTTGATGAAGATGACAGAGAATGACATTTTTGAGTCCACAATTAAAACTCCAAGGTTCCTAAACTAGAGAACAAATGTGATTCTAACAGTAGCTGTATCAGAATTTGGAAAACCCCTGTTACTTGTATTAAACCTGCTCTATTTCAAGTTTTAGAACAAGCTCAGCTGTCTCCTAAAATGGAGACTGATGCTAGAGCGTAGGGTACCGTGCAGCTGTTCCAATGACAAATACCGTAGATAAAGTCACCGTTCAGTTTTCCTGCAGGCAGACAATCCAAAGATCATGCCTCTTCCGGTGCAAAATACAAAGAGAGAAACAGCATTAGATAAACGCTATTTCTCGGCAGAAATGGCCATAAATTTCTCTGTTGGGAGTCCTGCATAACACCAAGGAAATCACTGAACAGGCACCTGATTTACATGAGTGGCTGTCGTGGATGTTTTTGTCTTTTCCCTTCTCCTTTCCCTGTCTTGCATCTTATTCTCACGAGAATATAGGAGAAATTGTTAAAGGTGATTCATCAAATTCCTTTAGATTCAGGTTTAAAGGCAGTCTAACAAAATGGCACTATAAACTCCCCCCTTATTGGTGCTGTACGTGCCTTTCCTGCAAGGCTGCATCAAAGCGACACAGTTCTTTACAAAAATGAGAGCCTGAAAATGTTTAAATTGAGTTTGTAATTGATTTCTTTTTATCTCTCTGATTCTCACATCTGGTTAATACAGTTCAGCTTGCTACGGACTTGTGACAGTTCCGGGCTTCGTGAACCTTGAATCTGAAGGTAAACCTCCTGTCACTGGGCACCTGTGGATTCTCCCTCTATTTGTGCCCTTGATGTTGTCTGTTGCTATTCATAGTCATTATTTTATTTTATTTTATTTTATTTTATTTTATTTTATTTTCTTTTATTTTATTTTATTATTTTATTTTATTTCAGTCATGTGATGCAGGGATCTAAGTTCAGTACAGAAGAGTCTGTCGGGCTGGCAAAGCCAAGAGACAACCTACAGCAATTCTGAGTGGTGGAAGGGACACAGCAACCTTTGGGATTATTGCTTAGCAACTGCAAACACACAGAGGAGCAAAACTCACAGCCCGGCTCCACAGCAGGTCTGAGAAATCCCTAATTCTTTTTAAGATTTTTAATGGTTGAGAACAGATGGACGTATATTAAATTCCTGTTCACTTGCAAAGCCACTTTGAAAGCAGGAGGAGTAAGATCTATTTTGATACCTGCTCCAAAGGTAAGAAAAACAGTTCTGCAAAGCTTCAGAAAGCAAAAGAGAGTCTTTTTAAATTTTAATTGTATTGAAAAGAAGATCGTTTATGAAAAGGGTATTGGGCTGTTTGTGATTGGTGAGATGTACGTGCTCTATGAAGGCTGTTAGGGAAAGGCAAAACTATTTCTGAGCAATAAAGCATCAGAGAGATTGACTCTGTTTTTGAAAAGTCTTTTGTAACTTAAACATCTCCAAAACATTTACCTAGACAAACTTTAGCCTTTCCTAGCCCTGTCCTGCCCACCAAAATCCCCTAACAGAATACCAATGAAACCATAAAAATCTTATTTATGAGAAGATTTGGGTTTTGTACAGAACATGGAGAGATAATCTTTTTGTACCTGTAGGGATTCCAGCAAGAATATTTCTCTCTCAGAAAAGGAGGCAGGAAAGTGGCATCCTACTAAATAATGAAAAGCTTATCTTGCCTTCAGCTTGAACAAAGGCTTACAGGAAACTTTATATCACACTTCAAATTTCCTGGGTGTTTCTAAAGCTTGTCTCTGTGCACCACGCTTACTACAATTTGGACAATCAAGCCTCCACTTGGGAATGCCTGGGCCCATTATGGGCCAGATTCTCAACTGATGCAAATCAGCACTGAAGTTGATGAGCCAACAGTGTCTTACACAAACTGGAGGTGCGTCCCTGTAATCCTAAACAAATTTCATGTTTCAGGGCCTGATTCTAGCACTCATTTGTTGTTTATTTTAACAGTCGTGTGCTTTTTGTATGTTCTTCCATACCCTCTTAGTCTGCTTTATCTGTCCTGCCTTAAAGCAGTGGGCATAGTTCTCTGTGCCCTGCTTCCAGTCTTGGAGTTACGGGAATGCCATGGGATTGAGATAGAACAGTCGCACTCAGTTGTTTTTTGTTTTGTTTTGCTCAGAAACATAGAGATACTTTATAAAGATTTACTAATCTTCAAAATCATCCTAACAAATGATTGAGAGCGGTGTAGAAAGTATATTCATCACCCTTCAGAATCAGCCACCTCATAAAGTAGAGTGCAGTTGTCACTTTAACATTGCGCAGAAACTGCAGAGCGCTTTCATAAAGGACGTTAAAAAATAGTGTAAGTATTTGAAACTGCAAGAACAGTTTATTTTGGCACAACAAAACCAGTTGATTTGGAATGTGACCAGAACATTTGGTTAACACCCTGCTTTGATCCAGAAAGAGTCTGGTTTTACAGCTTATTGAAAGAAACTCACCTAGGGAAGGAATAATTTGGCAGGGTCGACAGGTTTCCCTTTCTACCATTATAAATCTGGACTTCTTTACAGCTCGTGTCCTTCGGTGGCAAAACCAGCTACCATCTTAAAACTTTCTGTGTGGGTCAGGCAGGCAGCTTGATCCATAAATCCATCTCACTCCCCAGCAGCTAATCAATCATCTTTGAAAACAAATTACCAGAAGACGCCAACGAGCCCATTGAGAAAACAGACATAGAAATTCCGTGCTGTGAAGTGTCCTACCTAACCAAGCACTATTTGGACTCAAACAATGATTATGAACTAGAAGGTCAACATATTAGTAATTACATTTGTGTGCCAGGAGGGCTGTAAATCACATTTATGTGTTTCCTGGCAGGCTGAACTCTCTTCAGAACAGCGACAAATGCTTACAGACGAAGAGCTAACCGTATCACAAGCAATGGGATTGCTATGGATGCTGAAAGGCCGTAGTGCAAAGCACTTTTAAATGCAGGCTTGAAAAGGATGGTGTGGCAGCAAGTTCAGAGTGGAGTTTCATCTTTAATTTGGAAAGGCGTTAGGCTCTCTCTGTTAACATCCCCCTTCCCGTGCTGCTGTTTAACACTGAGCTGGGTTTCTCGCAGCGTGCTGGTGATTTGAATGAAGTAGTTGGGCAACATTCTGCTCCATTCTGTGCGTGTAACTGCCATTATGGATGCAGACAGTTAGGTGCGGACACATACAGCTATAGTTTTCAAATTGCGCCTTGTGAGCAACTCAGTGTCTTCCTGATACTTCACAGAATGAACATTTGGAGAAGAAAACAGTGATGTCTGGGAAATTGTAAAGGCGGGTATCTGCAACTCTCTGTAGGTCTGTCTTTTACAGAATAATCTACAAGATCGAGTGCTTGTGAACAGCTTAATTATAGAGTCCATGGTATAAAGTTTCCCTTTCTGTGAGAGCTCTGCTGACCCATACACCTGTGTCCTTGATGCCTTAACAAAATGTCCAGAACAAAAAGTAGCTGGCAATAGCTGTTGAAATTAAGTAGTCTAACGAACAAGTTTCCTCACTGCTTTTCACAGCTACAGAAAAGATGAAGCAGAAGGCAGCATGTAGAGAAATCTGGCTTCCAGGCATCTGGTATTTTCCATTACTTGCTTCCTTTGTGTCATATCCACTGGATTTCCTGGAGGCATGGAATGGGAACTAAACAGAAATAATGATACTAGGGGTAAGAGGAATCCACTGGTTAGTACTGGGGGACAAGACTTCCGAGCACCGTTCACCACTTGGTTTCCGAGTCTTGAAATGACCTGGAATTAATGACTTCTGTGTCTCAGTTTCTTCTCCAACAAGAAAGGAACACAGTTAGTTGCTCTGTCTCCAAGGGCTGTTGTGGTACATAATTAATCTTTATAAATGATTTACTGATCTTTGAAGTAAAGGGGCTGTAGTTATTTAAGAATACAACGCAGCAGTAACAGAATAAGAGAGGAACATAGGAAAAGAATATTACTTAATTCCTAACTTTCTTCCTGTGTCATTTGCCAGGACACTGCTGCATCTTTTGGCATTGTGTAACATGCTGCTTTTGTTCTGTGTCACAGTGATTGAGGTATGGCTGCTCAGCCAGAAGCAACAGCCCAAACTGCAGGTCTAAAACATCCTAAACTTGGAGGTAAGAGTCTGACTGCCACAGAAATGAAGAGAAATCAAGGGAGCAAGGAGCTGCCGTGTCTTAGTAATTCTGCTCTGTGGAAAGAGTGTTTTTATGAAAAGGTACAGCAGAGGTGTCTGAGTCTGCAGGAGAGAAAGGTGAAGATGATTCGTGCTCAAAAGGCAAACGAAGAAAAGCTAAAAAAGAGAGAACCCTGTGACTGGCTGCCCAAAGAGTGGTTCAGTGAAGAGAAAGAGTCACTAGATACCCGCAGTTATTTGCTTGACAAACTACTGCCTACATTAATCCCAGGAGTGGAAAAACTGTTAATGGAAGTGGAAAGAAAGAATGTGCTTGCACCAGGCAGAGAACCAAGCAAATTTAATCCCATTGTTTTTCTCGGAGAATACCTGATGAGACATAACCCTCAGTATGGCATTTCTACAAAACCAGGCCCGTACCTGAGAGGAATGAAGATGGTTACAGAGGAGCTAAAAACTGAGATGCCGGGCACAGCATCGGAGAGGTGAGAGAGTTGTCGGTGTGACTGGTCACGAGACCAGAGCTGGTGTCTTGGTCTCTGTTGTACAAAAGGAATGGTGTGACAGCAGCCTGGCTGGCGAAAGTTCGAGCAAAATGCACCGTGTGGAGAGCAGTGCCAGAGGTGGCAGATGTCTCTCATAAAATCTTGGGAAGTGGGACAAATGCCAAAACATGTCACACAAACCGAAACACTAGTTATTCCTGTTTAAGGCAATATTCTGTACAAGTACATAATTCCGCTTCAGACTCTATCTTAATGACATATGTGGAATGCAAACTGCTTTCAAACCGGTCTAGGTTAGTGCCAGCAGTTCTTTAGGACAAATGTTAGTATCAAAGGACTGTGGACTCTTCAGATCATTTCTACTACAGCTTTCCAAACTTAATAAAAAGCTAACCTTCTTTTTCTCCTTCAGGATGATTTCTCTTGACCAAACCAACAATGACACTGTCCTGGTGCATCATAGAAACTCCTTCTCCTGGGATTTTTACATTAGCCTTTCCTTTCAGATCCTTCTTTCCTTTTAAAGTAGGAAGTGATTTATATTGCTTATTTGTGGGGTGTATTCTGGACTTCTTGCTTTAGTATAATATCTAACGAATACTGGAAGGGGGTTCCATGGCATCTTACAACATACTAAGGTTAGAATGTGAGTGTATTAGGTGAACAATAATGCTGTCATTTTAGTTACTTTATTCAGAAAAAGACAGAAGTGAACATTTGTGGTTATAGATGACCCAGAGGTGATTGTGAATGATGTCAAAATTACTCATTCACTACTAGATCACTTTATTCTGTATCTGTGTGTGTAGAATAATGACTTCTATTTGAATGGCTGTCTCTCCTATTTGCATAAATACATACGGCTTGAAAATTGGTTTCAGGGTTTCAGTGTCAGGAATTAGGGAAGTAAAATGTTGACATGTCTTATGCATAAACTCTAAATGAAGATAATTGCAGTTCCCAGTATTATAATGAATAAAAGAGTATGTTAAATCTCTCTCTACCACTCCAAGTTTCTGTCTCTCTACATTTCTAGTCACAGAGTCACAGAATCTCCCGAGTTGGCAGGGACCCCTAAGGACTATCGAGTCCAACCCCTGGCCCCACACAGGACCACCCCAACCAGAGCAGATGACTGAGAGCATTGGCCAGATGCTGCTTGAACTCAGCCCAGCTCGGGGCAGTGACCACTGCCCTGGAGAGCCTGTGCCAGTCCACATACTGTTACAGTTCATAGGAACATGCCTTGTGTGAACACAACTAAAGCAGTGTGCTAAGTGAATTTCATACAGTCACTTGCCTTCTTTTTCCCCACAGATAAAAATAATTATAACTGACTGATCATGGTCAGGGTGTAAGAGCTCAGCTTCTTGGCTTTTCTTCATAAGCAGACACACAGTAGCACAACCAGAATTGGTAAAAGATTTTTGATGTTATTTTTTATTCTTAAATGCTGATCCACTGAAACAAATGATTTGGTAAAACATCATCTTTTTCAGTGAGCTTTCACTCAAGCACAGACTGTTCTAGAGGGTGTTTGGAATTCCAGCCATGCCACACCTTTGCTTTGGGGACTGTTTCACCATTCATACTGCTTCACAGAGGGAAACCTGGATGCAGGAAGTTCAGAACCATATCTCATTTTTATTTTGCAAAAGAAATTGAATTAAAATACGTCAAAATTCCTGGGGCTTGGGTGGTTTGGGTTTTGTTTGTTTGTTTGTTTTATTTGATTGTGTTGGTTTGGGGTTCATTCGTGTCATTCTCCCCCTGCCCTTGCTCAAATACTCTTAGCTTTCATCGTGAATCAGAGCTTATTTCTGGAGAGGCCAGATTTTCCTGTGGAATGCAAAGTATTGGCTACCACTGACATTTTATCTTGGCCTTGTTAAGTCCATGTTTACATTTGGAGACAGGTTCTTAATTTGTAGCTATCAGAGCAGATGCAAACGAAGTGACTATGAAGACTTGTAGAAATCAATCTCTCTGCAGACAGCACTGCCACGGGGGTTTATGTAGCCGTAGCTGTAGTATGTTTTGCATATCCACTGGTAGTGGTATCATGGGATTTGCATTCTCAGCAGCTCAGGATTTACATATTTGTGATGGCTGTATCATGGGATTTGCACAGGATTCTTAAACCGCAACAGCACAGAGGATTTTACTGGCACCACGTAGCACTGTGACTCCTAGTGTGAGTCACTGGCTTCCTAAACAGGAAAAAAATGTTACAAGAGAAATGCCAGCCTGTGCTCAAAATCTCTCACATAAGCACCAGAAAGATGAGGAGTGACATTTTGGCCCCAGTGAAGCTCCCAGGAGCCTTGACAGTCCCTTCAGGAAAGGCAGGATGTCACCGTGGGTGAAGAGAAGGAGAAGAGAAGAGCTATCTCAGGCTTCCTCCGGTTTCTCCTCAACTGCCACCTGGCTGGGAGTCAAAGCATGCAGGAGAACAGATGGGAGAAATTCCTTATCCAAATGGATTGATACCTGAAACAGAGACTTTATTTGTCCAGGGATGGTAGTCCGTCAGTCTGAGTCACCCTTCCTTGTGTGGGAGTTAGGCGGCTGTCTTCCTGAAGAAACATGTTTCATTCTGCGTGGAGAAGTCACCCTCGCTGCCATCTCATCTTTTCTGGAAATGTCTAATACTGAAATGAGCCCACTTTGAAACGGGTGCCCAGCACTGCTACAGCCTGCTTTGCCGTTATTTTTTGGGAGGGAACATTTTGTCCCACAGCAGGGACACCAGGCAGAGGATGCAGCTGCCTGGTGGTTTAGGACCCTAGAAATAAATGCAAAAGCCACAGCAGGCTGCAGGTGCAGCATGCAGTGTAACTTGTGCAGAGCATTGCCAGATCAGGCACTGGAACACCTTGGCAGCTCGTACATGGCCTTAGCTCTGCTTTCTGCTTGCAGATTGCTCCTGAGGAGGAGCTGCAGCTAGAAATAGTCCGGATTTCTCGTTCTGTCTGTAGCATACGCCTGTGAGAAAAATCTGTTAGTCCATTTAGCTTGGTACCTGCTCCGTATCTCCTCTTTGTGTGTCTGTGAAGGAGTCAGAAGAGAGGAAATTATTTTACCCTTCCCCTGCTATCAAAATGCCGGAGGCTGAACTGCCTCAGCAGGCACTTGTGCAATGTCCATGATTGATTAGGGAACCCAGTTACTCATTAAGAAACCTCTGCGATAAGTGGCCATGAAGATCAAGTACCTAGTGATAAAACTGACTGTGATCCAAGTGTGTTGGTGTAACATGCTAAACAGGCCTTCCTATTCATTAAAGGAAATACTGGTTCATAGTTTCTAGGATGACCCCATGGGAATGGAAGAGAGCAGGGACAGGATCAGCCCATCTTCACAATATGTGAAACACAGGGAAGAGAAGGGAGCAGAAATTGTTAGAATACAGGTTCTGGACTAGTGTGTTCTCAGGTATGGCAGAGGAGGGGTTCCCCTGCCTCTGAGAAGCTGTAGAGGGTGAGGTGAGAGCCGCAGAGCTGAGCAGGGCAGCCATCCCAACGCAGAGAGATTCCAGCAGGCCCCAGGACCAGGAACGGTTCTCCCCATGTGAACTGAGCCTTTGGCTTTAACTCCCATTTCATAAATGGACAAAGTAAAAAACAAAGCAGATGAGTTCTGTGGGATCAATTTTATTTAGTTCTTTCATTGTGCAAAATGGAGGATTGGGAAAAACACGGCTGGGTGATTAGAGAAGCAAATAAAACAGAAGGAAGAAGACGGGGAGGTAGTTAATAGTGCAGGCTGGTGAACTCTGTGTGTTCACAGTGATGGAGAGGTTGGTGTATTATCCCTGCCCTAAGGCAGTAAGAACGTCATTGTATGAGACCGCTTAAGAAATTTCACCGAACGTTGTTCGTTGCCGGTGAAGTGCTCACGTGAAATGGTACTTAGGCTTTGAGACAGATGCATGCTGAGGCAATTCTGTTGGTAAATCAGGTGTAGCAAATTTAGGCACCTCTGTTCCTGCTAAAATTGAAAGAAAATTGAAGGACATCAACACAATGAATGATTAATGCCATTATAAATGCGAAGGTAAAATTTATCACTGTTGAAACTACACAAAGTAGGAGAGCTGTACAGATAATTTTCCATTAAATGTCTGCCATACTCTACAAGAGGCTCTCTCCACATGCACGTATCTGACACTCTGAGGTTATTTCTTCAGATCTTACACTAGATTTCAGGAGACGGTGTATGTCAGAACATAAATCCTATCACCTCCTTGGAGCTGCCCTCTCAAAACAGAGATTGCTAATATCTAGTCCAATAGTCACGCTAGTGATGTTGTGCCCCAAACACCAAGTATTGCTTTGGAAAAAAATCTGCTTGTACTAGAAGGAGAAGGATTTCAGGAAGAACTTCTTTCCTTTCCTTTTGTTCTTCAGGGCAGGCTTAATCTATCTTAAATAGGTTTACGATGGTATCTTTCTAAACCATATTCCCATGTCCTACAGGCTGGCCAGGATGAAGTCCGAGGCAAAGAACAAGCGTAAGGAGAGGGAGCAGGTGGACAGTATGAAGTCTCAGGTGAAAGAGATGAGAAAGGAGGCGCTGGCAATTCAGTTCAAAGAGTGGACAGTGGATGTCAGTGGCAGAATACCGGTTGCACTGGTAACTAAGGGTGATCCTTGCTAACACGCTGCTCTGATTGTTCCAGACAGGAGGAAAAGGAATTTGTGACAGTGCTGTCTGCCCTGGCATGGCCGCATGTGGCGCAAGGATGGGTAACGGCTCTGACATGCCCCAGGGCCAGGGTGCAGGTCACTGTACTATTAGCCTCACCCTCATTGCCCACGAGCCCACAGAAGGATTGCGATGCATGCTCCACAGAGGTCCTGGGAAGCCAAATGCCCCATGAGATACTCAGACACTCATGAGGTTGTTGGATACATACCTCACCACTGGATGTCCTTCTCTGCAGCCGGTTATTCCTCAGAATCCCCTTAAAAACCTTCAGGACAGCCACTCTTGCTCTCCTCTGGCCTCTGTTAAATCTTTCTACCCCCGTGGCTTACACAAACTGATACTGCTGCTCATAAGAGATGAGGTTTGTAGTAATTGTAATACACCTCGTGGTACAAGTGTCTTTCTTACAAGTCACACAAGGCCCCTGGGAAATTGTTACTACTGCACAACACAGACGAGGTCTACCTCTAACAGGGCCCACCTACGTGTGGTAAGAAGCATTGCTGGCCCGTACAACTAACTATTCTGCGTGATTTATTTTTGTAATCACCTACTGTTGTCTGCCTGAAGCAAGCCTTTGACTAGTACCTTGATTTGTAGGTTCAGAGTGCCCTGAGGTCTTTTCCAGATGTCATTGCTTCTACTCCCATAGATGTGAGAAAAGGTAAGTTTTCGATGTGTTTCCTTTAGTTTTATTTCTGTGGCTTGAATTCTGATGCAAACTGTGAGCAAACAGTGAATGGATTTGGTAATAGGGAAAGAATCTCTAAGGGTAGTTACACCAGCTAGGGTATTAACCACAAACCTTCAGACAGATTGGAAAGAGCCTGAACCACCATGTGGTTCATTGATATAATCTTGAAAAGTACGGAAAGAAGTTTAAAACAACCTGTTCGAGAGACAGAAAGATCAGATGCAGGCCCTTTCCACTTACATCCTGCATTAGCCAGATATTGCCACGTGCTTATCACGATTTTTAAGAATCCCTTGTAACAACCTGCCTCATCTACTCTATCCCACGGTGTTCCTTGTCTCATGGGAGGTCTTGGAAGTCCCATTGACAGCTTGGCACACCGGGAGGTATGGAGAAAAGGTAGGATCAAAAAAAATGGAAGTCTGACAGTGTTGTTAGCTTTTATGGTTTCAGGGAAATGCTGACGCTTACCTAACGCCCCACCAAACCACACATCTTGTCCAGCCGTTCCCTTTCCCAGTCCCAGGCACGCCAGTGACACACAGCGCAGCGGTCTCTGTGCCAGAGCGCTCAGCGCAGAAAGGATTTCCATGATTCCTGTCCCCTCTACATAGCTTACACTTGACCTCTCTGAATAATGATGATTGAATAGATAGAGCCAGGAACACTGAAGTGGCAATACGCAGCCTGCTGCCAGCTCTTTACATCGGTAGCCTGTAATGATCATCAATAATGACAAATCTGCCTTTGCTGGGAGATGGGGTGATAAGCAGGGACCCTCCGGAGTGCATTCCTGCTCGCTGCTGGAGTCACCTCTGCCTAGAGCTTGCCCTAGCTCAGCCCTTTTTATATTACAGAATGGTTCCTCCGCATAATCACCCTGTCCTGGTAGTGCGTCGTGCGAATGCCAACGCAGCCCTCGTGCTCCTGCTGTGGTGGCTGTGGCTCTCCAGCGTGGGCACACACTGGGACAGGGGACTGAGAAGGGAGTTTCTGTCCAGACGCTTGCTCTGCAGATGCCGGAGGTGTTTCATCTCATCTTTCACTAACAGTTCACCTCCGTTTCTTAATCTATTTCATTTAATAGCATCCAATATACATTAATGGAACATTAAGCTGTGGTTTATAGTTTAATAATGTACGGTTTAGGAATGTCTTAAGTGACAAGAGATAAATGCATTCTACAATTAATTTTCTCTTTATTCCTGGTACATTGTAGAAGAACAGAAGAATAATCCCAACACAAATAGCATCTCTGTGCTCAAAGACCTCATTCAGAAATCCGTGGGGACATTTGACACACCTTCTCAGTTCCACTCTAGCAGCCCAGAAGCTGACCAAAGGGTAGTTTTGAATATCATAATCAGTAAAAATATTCCCACTGAGCTCCTTGGGAAAATTACTGACTTTCAGATTCCACTCTTGCAAACCAGAATCCCTGTCCCCAGAATTTTAAGGCTGTTTTATCTGTTAAATAAAAAATAATTTCTTCCCTCAATAATTAGTTGTAAGAACCAACATATGTCAGGAATAAATATGGCCATACAGTTCTGAATAGGGAAGTGCAGATTCTCAGCAAGAGAAGTCTGTAAGAATGAGATTTAGGTACCCTCTGTGCAGTCAGATGCTTCAGCTATTGTGTGGGATAACCTGAAATAAATGTAATCCAACATGAGAAGAAAGTTAATGTAATGTAATGGTGTCCAAAAAAAATGTGTACAGTATGTTAAACCGCCACTGTTTGCTTTCTAAACCAGTATCTTTTCTTTTTTTACTAGCAGTCTATGACAGGAAGCTGGAAATTGTAGATACATGGGAAAAAAAATTAAACATAGATGACTTCACGCAGGTGAGAAATGAAAGAAGAGCAGCTGATTCAGAATATGATGTTTATCACAAAGTAGTAGCATTTCCCTGGGGACAGCAGAGATGAGTAAGTGAAGGGCTTCACTTCTCCAGCATCCCAGGTATCTGGCTGTATCAGGACATTTCGCGTTCCATTTTCATATCCATCCTCTGCTGTCACAACGCTTCCATTCTGGCCAGCAAGGGGGAAGTATTTTGCTTTCCTCAGAGCTGCAGCCTGTGCCGCTCTCTGAGAAGTTACTCTTTAAGCAGCAGGTTTTTGGCCATCCCTCTCAGTCCCTTTCTAGACTGTCAAAGCCCCGAATCACTTGTGAAGTCAGATTTTGCGTTGGCTGCTCAAGGGAAGTTCAGAGTCACAATATAACCATTAGCCTGACGTAATTAGTACTGTCCCCAAAGTATTTTTATTTCTGATTGAGTTCTATTAACCTACCAAGTGATGAACTGGGATCAGAAGCTCTCACCATTTTTGCCCTGGACTGTTACTGGCCTGAACCATAACCAAACTGCAACAAGTGTCAGAAATACATGAGAAGCATAACCAGGCTGAAAAATACACAGTTTTAAAATCAAAAGCTGTCATTGAGAAACATGAGAAGTATGTTTTTAACTCACCCAAATCAATAAATGTAGTTGGAAGTTTCACCCCATTACCCTACCCTTCGTCCATCTGAAAACAACCAAATCAGTTCAAACTATATTTACTGAAAATCTCTCCAGGCCAAGATTTGCCAGGCATTTCTGCCCATGACGGAGCTGAGTGTTATGGCTGGGTAATTAAACCTGTGGAAAGGGATGTTTAGAATAGGAATAACGACAGACCCTCAATTGCAGCAGTGCTAGTGGGTGCTGTTACAATAATGAAAACCAGAGTATAAAGCAGCTGTGCAGAGACTAATTTCAAGCAACCATGTGTGATTTTTGTGCCTTCCTTGCTCTCAGGAGACTCACATGTTCGGTATTTTGCACAGAGATGCATTTTTATGATAACTTGTTGAAGGCTTTTTTAAGCATGAAATGAGGTATTTTTAAATTTAACCTCAGAATAGCTGCATTTAATTAAGAAGACTATTGTGGATAATGGGAGCCCAGAGAATTGCTTTTGTCACTGAAATGAAGCATGAATCCATAACCCCTATGGCACATGTATACGCACTGAATGAATTCATGCTCCATTAGCATTAGAAAAATGTTTTAAAATAGATTTTGTGTACTCTTTATTTTAACTCAATTAAAGATACAACAACAGAGATCGGAAGTACAAAAGACACAGACTGTCAAGCTGTCGGATTTACCAGCCAGTGCAGCATTGTTGTCATATTTTCAGATGCTTTTTCCAGTCTGGTTTTAATTGAATCAAATGATGAGGCTTTCATCACTTCCCTTGGGAACTGTTCCATAGTCACAGGCCGCCCTCTCAGGATGGGGCTGTTTCTAATCCTCAGCTACGATTTACCTTTGTTCATGAGTTTGCATCATCCACCAAAAACAGAAAGAGAGATGATCATTCTCCAGACTGGTCTAGGTCCCTTCACATGTGGAAAGCATTGCTTTTTAATGGACCTTAAAATTAAATGGTGCTTTTTCTTTTTCTTTCTCCCCCTTGAATTCAGTGCAGCTTTGGGTTACTTAAAGACTGTTAAAAACTCAGTAGAGAGACCTCACACGTTGTTGTTGGGTTTCAGGATGTTTTTTTCGGACATGCAAAACAGTGGATGCTGAATTTTTACATCCTTTGTGACAAGCTCACAGGGTCGTTTATATTAAAAGCATTTAAATCCCAGAGATCGGTCCTTAATAGTTTATTTCACAGGGTTTGTACTCTAAAATGCAGAATCCCCAGCAGTCTGACACAAAGCTATTGACACCAAGGGAAATACTCACATTGCCTTTGTAGGGTCAGAATCAGGCTTTAAAGGTTTGTTTTTCACGATTGCACGTGGCTTACTCGACTTCTACTGAGATCAGCAGGAATAAAACGCAGAGATCCGTTGTTACTGATGATAATGCGTTCGCAAACCACAGCGAGGTCTCACACTGGGTAGCAAGGTGGAGGTGTGCCAGCTTTCTTCTGATGGGTGTCAAAATCTCTCGGTTAATAACAAATAAATGTATGCTTGTTATGTGCACAGCACTTTACACTGTAGAGTGCTTTACACACATCAGCTAAGAAAAGCTTATGGCTCTACGATAGTTCCTCCTGCCCACATAGCTGAACATACACTTCTAAAAAAATTTCTGTGGAGCTGACAGACAGCAGTATTAATACACAAGCCTCTGGATGTGTCATCAAGATGACATCCAAAATAACAAGCTGCTTGTCCAACCTGCCTCCTCCCAACTGCTGTCATCTCTAAGGTTCATCTGTCACAGGGCTCCGGGTTGTAATAGCTCTGAAGAGCTGGTAGATTAGCCCCAGATTTGCCACCATCTCTCCAACCCACCTACATCCTCTCTTTTTATGCTGAAATGCAGAAAACCCACACATTGTGTTTGGAGTTCTTCTTTCCCACCAGCCAGCCCTCGGGCCATTGACTGCTGCTCTTCTGCTCTTCCTCTCTTCTCCGCTTGTCCCATATACTTGGAAATTATGTAATGTAGACATGAATAATAATAACTTACACTAATATTTCAGTTCATTAATGCCTGTGCGGCATTTCAACAAGTCCAAGATGTTCTAGCACTTACTGTCAGGTACCCATACTCTAAAAACAGGATAATGGGAAACATTCTGTGTTTTGGAAATTCCTCCTTTTAACTGTACGGGCTCCCTGTTACTGTGGCTGGCTCCAGAAAGCTGCTGTAATAATTCAGCACAGGCTTTGGGATTGTGGTTTGTTCTGATGGCCATTATTATTTATGTCATGCACACCACATTTTTAGAACCATATTGCTTTTGCTCATAAAAACCACATGGTTATAAATCCAAAGTGTTAAAGTGTCTCCAAGGCTAGAACTTAAAATAAATCTTGAGTCAGTAGTATTCCCAGTGTCAGAGGACTTAGGTGACAGCAGGCTCATTTTCAAAAGGTTCTTTCCCTTTTTTATTGCATCCAGACTGGTTCTCTGAACACTGAAATTGTCGGCAATGGTCATTTTGTGGCATTAGAAAGTTGAGTGACTGTCAGCTCTGCAAAAACTAGCGGCTCAAAATGCCTCCTTGGGAGTAAGGTCAGGAATACTAAACGCTGCAGAAAACCATGGAGAACTTACATCCTCCCTGACCTAACCTAGCTTGAGCAATGCCGTTTCATAGGAGGGATTCTGATCCTGCATCCCTGGACCACTGAACATGATAAGTGACGTCTGGGCCGGGAAGGGAACTGTTCGATAGGTGTTTGTGCAGTGCCCAGTGCAGCAGGGCCCCAGCTCTGCTTGGAGAATCCCACTGCTTCCAAAAGAAAGAGCAAAGTAGGCAGTGCAGCATCCATGAACCAAGTTTGCATTGCGTTACCAGACGAAATTACAAATTCACACATATTTCATTGCATGCAATAGATTTTTAAGAGTTCAAATAAAGGTGAAAATACTTGAGGAAAGCCAACCATTTACAGTGCTGCTTTCTCTCCACAGTATGTCCATTCCTACACGGAACATTTTTCAAATGACATGTTCCAAGAAATCCTGAAGCATCTCTGTCAGTGTGCTGATGACTTCCAGGAAGCAGTAAGACGTGATATGTGGAGGCAAATGTTTACTGATCTCTTCCTAGAATGTGATTATGGAAAGGTAAGCAAAGCAGCTCTCAACATAATTTCAATATGGTAATACTTCCAGTTGGGTATTTCTCTGGGTCACTGCCTTCTTTTTAGTCTTCATGACTCCAGACACTCTCTTTGTGCTTAGTCAGCATTATTTTAGAGGGCAGTAGCTGCTGCATTGTCTTCAAACTCATAGTTCTTAGACGCAGAAATAGCCAATAGCCTATAAGCTGATGGCTAATTAGAAACTGAATGACCGAATGTGATGACTTGGGGCTGAAGTATGATGATTCTGGAGAAGAAATTAACCATGAACTTTACTACTTCTGGTCATTACCTGTTCCCACAGCACATTCAGAAAGTTTAGGTGCTAATTTGTCCATTCAGCTATACTTCAGAAAAGATAACCTGATATAGACTGACCTTAACAAATGTGCACATTACTACAGTAGTAACATATATTGCGTTAATTACGTTGCATTAATTTATATGCCTTTAGGGCTTCTATCAATAAATCTCACAATAGATTCAATTTAAAATGCAAAATTATCTTTACAACCTTTCTGAGAAAAGTACTGTGAACTTCAGCCACAGTTTATAGACAGGAAATTAAAATACAATGAGGCAGTTACAGAGCTGGAAATGGAACTCAAAAGCCATAATTTGGTTTTCAGCAGCTCTAAACTCTATCTATCATCCTCTGAATACACCTGCACTGCCAGGGAAAAAAAAAAGCTAGACTTATTAGAAAACCAGTAAATAGTAGGAGCTGAAGAATCAATGGCATAATGGCATAAGCTATTGCTAAAAACCTGGGCTTTGTCCAAAAAATATGGTGCTTCTTATGAGTAGCCTCAGTTAGCCACTTGCTGGCTACTACACAGCAAATAGTTGCCATAATCTTACAGTTTTCTACCCTACATAAATTATATATTCCACCCAGCACTCCTCCAGTGCTGTTTACAGCATGCCTACCCAGAACGAACTGCGCTCTACAGTGTCATGCTAATAATGTCGTTACCTCTAGAAGAATGGAATTACAGAGCACGTTTCAACACCAGTGGTGTGTTTTAAAGAACAGCAAGCAAGCTGCTCTTTCAGGGATGAGGAAAGAACTGTGTCTCCTTCTCAGTGAGAAGACATTTCATTTTCCTATTGCTCTGTCAAGAAGAGCTATGATGGATCCTCCTGGGTAGAGCAGTACATAAAGCCAAGTCCTATCTTTGCCACGCATTTTGAAAGGATCCCTTCTTTCCCTTTCATGTTTTAACGTGACTTTCTTCCTATTATTTCTGTGGCAGTAATCACCATCTCCATGCTACTAATCCCAGTGGAATCTCAGAGGCAAAGAGCCAAAAATGCTAGCACAACATAACAAGAGTGAGCAGCTATCAGCACAGAAAAAAATGATCAGAGCACAAACATGGGTGCTGTTTCTAGCCACCGAGGTAGCCTTGCTCTGCAAATGGAGTTCACTAAACTGTAGTGTGGACCATGCAGTTCTTTTAAACCTGACCTGGTTTCTTTTGTATAGCTCTAATAAGTCCTGCTGTACTGTACCCACAGGGAAGATAAAGGATGCAAACTAACCCAGGGACTTCTGCCACTTGAATGTGATCCATTACCTGTAGTACTCAGTCTGCAAAGCACAGCAAAGCAGTAGTTTCAGCTCCTGATTTACATTTGTTTGGTAGCAGGCAGTTATTCCAGTCTGCGTGGTGAGTGTGGCTGGCTGCCTCAGTGAGTTGCAATTAGGGCCAGGGAGCTGAGAAAGCAGTGTTTAAATTACGGTCAAATTAGAAGGTATCCACATGATCATTATTATGATTTCAAACGCATGCATCCAGAAGGATGGCAGCTCAGCGAGAGCAGCCTGGGCTATCCAGCGAAGCTGGAGCTTTCCAAGGCAATACGAGAACGCTGTGGAATCGCTGCTCTGTTGCCCAAAAAGGCAATAGCTCTGTGAATTTTAAGCTTATTGTCTCTCTGTGCTCACATGTGTCGAGTACAGTTTCTTTTATACATTATAACAGAATCTGCATTAATTTTCAGGGATGTTTTGAGCCCAGGACCTTTGCAGGTAAACTGAATTTAGCCAGAGATTAGTTTTCAAACTAATGACATTGATTCGAGCGATTGGAGATACTCCTGATTACCTTTCTTGCAGCAGAGCAACAGCGAAGTCTGCTTTCCCATGACCTGTTCTGAGTGTCGGTTCTTCCCGTTTCGCTCGCTAACAAGCGTGTTGTGGAGTTTGAGATACACACATCGCGTTTCCAGAAAAGCGATCGGGCGGTTAAACACTGCCCTATCACGGATCCAACGGCAAATCTGGTTTCGTCCGTGCTGCTCAAGGAATCACTCACAGATCACGGATCATCGCTGAAAACAACGGAGAATTGTCATCTGCCAATATCTAGGTGACAAGAAAACTGGGTCAATTTGTTTCAACTCTCCAGCCACTAAAGCTGGCACTAGTTAAAGGTGGAGATGAGTTTTGGGCAGTAGTACAAACCCTGGTGGCCTGCTGTTATTGACAGAGGATGCTGTACCTGTCCTGCCGACAAGAGTCAATACAAAGGGCTGATGGGCAGGAATCTTCCACCACCCTCCGTGGTCACACACCAAGTACAAAGAAACATGACTCTTCTAGTAAATTCAGGGACACAGAAAGATCACGTAACTGGGTATAGGACCTTGGAGATGGTTTTCCTGTTGCAACGCTCCTCTCTTCTATAGATCGCTTTACTGCGGCACGTTTCTCCCAAGGTAAGTTGTACAGAAAAGCGTCCTGAAATAACAGACACCTCTGGTAGAGAGGCAAATCTGAATAGATTGTAAATGTTAAAACAAGGTGGGAAATACACCATCATTCATATTCAGTAATTTCTTAAGCGCAACTTGCTATTTTTAACAATACATAAACTTACTTCATCTAAATCGCAAAAAACCTCTTCTAGAATGTAAGTTATCTAAATCCTCCAAGAATGTTATTTTAACATGACAGAAAAGTATCTCAATCCCAAACCAACATTTTCATTTTCTTTTTAATAATACTTCATCCACTGATTTACCTTTTTAATACAACAAAGCTTTGCATTAGTGCTGCCAACTTCAAGGCAACCAGCAGATGATTGTGACAAGTAACAGCTGAGGCAATTTAAAGGGAAAATTAAGTGTGTGGAATGGAAATACTGCATGGAGAATCCAAATATTATGCAGTGACTTGGTAACATCTTCAGAAACATGTTCTGTGTTTGTATATCTACTCAATGGACGCAGCATCTGACCTGATATACTCAACTGAGAAACAAATAGCATAAAGAAATGCTCACACATGAGTGTGCAAGGTGTTTGTACATTAATGTCAAGAAGATGAAGATACTGGGAATCAAGGCCTATATCTTGTGAGTTTAAGGACAGAATGATGTGATGACATTTGTTGTTCCAAACCCACACATAGCTGAAATTCAGCTGTAATTTCCAGCATTTTTTTACCAGCAGGAATTAAGTTACAAGGAGTCTGAAACACTAAAACCGGACTGGACAGCTGCTTGTATTTCAGTTCTGAACCGTTCCTCAGAATTTGCAAAAACCTTTCAATTCCCTGTGGAGGAAAGGTGTCGCAGTAACAGAAAATGTGATGTATTCACTTAGTTTTCAGTATTAGCCTCATTGGTGGGTGATGGGTACTCTCAAGTTGTTTTCAAATCCTCTGTTCCTCACACTGATGCTATTAATTATGGGTTTAGATGATAATGCAGTCATCTTGAGCTCATTTCCAGAAAAGAGCAGCACACGTCTTCCTTTATTTCTTCAGGCAGGAAAAGTTCACAAGGAATTAAAAGCTTGGTGAATTTTACATTTGGCAGTTTTTAATCTAAGAGCAAAATGTGAAAAGGAAATCAATAATTCAGTTGGAAAGCTACTTGCTACAAATAATGAACTTAAGTAAATCTGCTCTCTAATTAACTACTGTATTTCACTAATGGGAGGGAGATTGCAAGGGTGGCAGGACTCAGATAATGACAACAGGAATTCATCACAACATGGAGAACTTGCAATCGTTTAGATTTGCTTTATTTTTTAAACTCACCATTTCCTGATTGGAAATGACCCATTTCATTGTCTTTTCCTGGTTTTATTGTTTGCATATACTCACCCTGAGTAACAAGGACTTAATAAACTCTGCGTGTTCCTCTGCACTGGAAGTACTGATACCTCTCTCACCTCTGCGGTCAAATGTGTTTGAATTTTTAAAGGAAATTAGGGCGGTTGTCATAATAGCTCAGATTTTCAGACGAATTATTTTCCCAAGCAGTTGCTAATACATAATGCTTCAAAGGAAATGATGGGGCACAAAACCAAACGACAATGTGCGGTCACTGACATAATACAGCACAGCCCATAATATGTGAAAATTCTTCCACAGCATTGTCAGGCAATCAATATCTGTCTCGAAAGTGTGAAATGTTGAAGCTTTGATCTTTACATGACGAACTCCTTTGGCAGAAGTGGGTACAATCATCTAACTGTAATTTGCCAAGAACATGCAAGAGGATGTGCCTGCAAAGGAATACGCATGAGGAGCTCCAGCTAAGCCCCAAGAAGAAATTTTCACCCCTGTGAAATAAATCCACTCCTTTGAAGTACTGATCTTCTGGGAATGGTTATTTTTCAGTCACAAGTCATTCTCAGCTAATGGTGCCTTTGTAGCGCTGCAAATCTTGATGTAAGTCCCAAAGAACCACAGGAAAAATCCAATACTTGTAATCTTTTTTGTCTAGATTGGTCTCTTAGATAGACAAAAAGTCCTTGCCCTGCTGGTAGACTTCTATGACAGCAGCCCAGTGACTGTGAAGAGGGGATTCTGCAACCCCAGACAGTGTAAGTACATGGGATGTCTCAACTGTGGTTAAAGTGTTAGGAGGTCACATGAGGTTGTGCAGTTAATATAGATTATTGGATAGATTAGATATAGATTTTCTAAGTGTTAATATGGATTTTATAAGTGTTGCCAGCTGTGAACAGAGCCTGTTGAATGAGTGAATAAACGCTGTGACCTATACACCATAATTTGCAAACATGTTTTGGAAATGGTGGTGCAATGGTCAGAAATATTTCGGCATCCAAACCTTTTCCTTCCTACAAAATTCTGAAGTATTTTTGGAAGTAGGATTAAAGGACGACTACTTTTCCTGAAATGACCGTTCTTTCTTACTGGGCAATATTAGATGTTAATTTTGTGTTTACACTAAAATTTCTCCAGGACCTTGGAAGGATAAAGGAAAACCACAGAGAATCTTCTATATGAAAGGAGAATATTTTTAAGATATTGACATTAATGAATTGCTAAGATCCAGTGCAAGGGAAATTACAGCTTTCCTTGTTAGTATGGAGAATTATGAAACGTTATTTATTTCAAAAGACACGTGGTGTAATCCACCCTGACAGGTGCAGTTCTCTGCAGGCAAAGACGCCGATCTGAAGTTTTGTGTTTCTGAGGTGCATGTTTGCAGAAGGTACTTTCTGATAGTTTGGATTTGCTAGGGAAAACCTGTTTTCTTTTGAAACAATTTTCTTATGCAATACTACAGAACATCAAACCAAGGCAAACTATCAACTTACCAATATTTTTTCTATTTTAGGGCCAATAATTGAGCTGCAAGAGATCGAGCTTGAGGATTTATGGGGAGGCCTTGATGCGCAGGAAGTTTGTGAGGAACTCAGTGAAAAGTTAGCCTTGTCTCAAACAGACATTTCTGAGGGAGGGGTTTTATCACATCAGCCTGTAGGTGATAACAGACAACGCACATATAGAACGAGAACTAGTGTCAGAGAAGGTCTTTTTGAACGAATGGGCATGAGTGAAGCTAAGACTGGAGGAATTTCTGAGGAAGAAAACCAAGCAGCACAATCAAGTGATGCTGCAGTGAGGAAGGAAGGAGAGGACACTGTGTCAGCGGTGAAAAGTATTGGTTTTGAAGCTAGTGATTTGGATGGAGATGCAATACATAGTGAGGAATCCAGTTTCCAAGAAGACATCAAAACTGAGGGGCAAACTGAGTCTGCAAGTGCAGGCGGACAGGAGGAAGCCTTCCCAGGATCAGCCTCCACTGGGTACAGTCTCAGTAGAGATGGAGAACCTGCATCTGAAAAACAGGTGGAGGAAGAGGCATTTAGCCTGGGCAGAGGGCACGGTATGGACACAAACAGGGTTGGAGATGAGGAGAAAATTCTTCTCGTAAAGGGTGGTCAGGCATTGGAACGGGCTGCCCAGGGAGGTAGTGGAGTCACCATCCCTGAGGGTGTTTAAGGAAAGGTTAGATGTGGTACTTAGGGACGTGGTTTAGTGGGTAATAGGTGGTGGGGGGATGGTTGGACTAGATGATCCTTGAGGTCACTTCCAACCTTCATGATTCTATTCTATTCTATTCTATTCTATTCTATTCTATTCTATTCTATTCTATTCTATTCTATTCTATTCTATTCTATTCTATTCTCGTGTCTCGGACAGAGAACCTGGCCCAGAAGGGCAAGTTAGTCAGGAGGAGGACAATTGGATTGCAGAGACAACAAACACAATTTCAGGACCAACACCTGAAGCTACAACCGTGACCTCAGAAGACAACGCTGTGGCAGACATGGATGTCATTGCCTCAAAACAGGATGCTCCAGTTGCAGAGGTTGTGAAAGAAGCTCCTGCAAGAAAAGAGAGTTTTTCTGGGCAGCATGGCAGCCGGTTTGGCCAACAGACAAGCTCAAAGACAAGACTGCAGGATGATGACCTTCTGCAAGAGCAGAGTAAAGGTAAAACATTCTCCTTCATTCTGGCAGACCTTAATCTTTTTCAACATATACATTTGGACCGGTTTAACAATAGTTGTGGTTTTAATCCATTTCGAAACTATTGAAAGCATTTCTGAATGTGATTTCTGAATACACAAGAAGATAAGCTTTGATGTCTTCCCAGTATGGTGTTTTCTGCCAAGGTTTCAGTGTGTTCCTCTCACAGGACGGCAGGTGAGTCACTTTGCTGGTGATCTGTATTCAAGGCACTGAGCAGACACTTTAATTCGCGTAGGGACTTTCTGAAGCAGCAGCATTTTTATAATAAGGAGAAACTTTATGTTCTGTTTCACTCTGTAATACTGGTATAGCAAGACAGGAGCCCGAGCACGTTAAATACAGAAATGACTTTTAATAATTTTGAGACTGTGATTGCCCATAGGGAGATATATTATTGGATCATATACCAGGAACCTTTTATTTTAATCTTTCACTGTGTTTCCAAAGGAATATCATACTTCTTCAATGTTTACAAAGACCCTTGTTCTAGGAAGGCTGTGGTCAGGCAGCTGTGTATTTCATTAGAGGTACTTTCCTAAACACAGCAGAAGGACCATCTTCCCTGCCAGCGCTCTGTGAACACACGCTTGTGTCTCACAGTGTAAAACGCTGCAAGAACTGGGTCTACTTTGCCAGAGCAGCGTAGTGACAGACTTATTATGTAAAGGCTGTTAAGCTGATGGTACAGCCCACTGGTACCTACAGCTTTCTGGGGTGAACTTCCAGCCCACAGCACTAACTGGTCACTCAGCCAGCGTCCGGATGCGCATCCCGCGTTGTCTGGGGCACACGGTGCCTCAGAGCAGATTCCCACCCTGCTCTTGCAGAAACGACGGCGTGATGGTACGATGCTCTTTGAGAGGATCAAGAAGTCTGAATATCATTTGGAACCCATCTCGGGAAAAAAGTTATCTTCTTGCTCTTGCTAAAATGGGTAGTTGCAGCGGGGCTTAAGAAATGAGACATTCACCAGGTGAATGGCAGGAAGCAGTACTTCCAGACAGTAAAAATGAACAGCTACTGATAAGAAGGGTAGCTCCAGAAACACAGAGCTAGGTTTTACACATTAATCAGCAGGGTGCTCAGACTAGTAAGCTTTTGTTACAGAAGATTTCCCTTTAAAATTGCAGGTCCAGCGTGCTCAGACAGACAGGCTTCTCCGGCTGAAGCTAGCCAGGAGTTTGAAGCGCCATGGTCCGGTGACTGCTCTTTTCCTCTCCTTTAGAAACTACAGCTTGGATATATGTATTTAAAGGCTTTTAGAAAAGCTCTGTCTTTCTTAAAAGGTTGTATCATTACAAGGTATGTTTTATCATTCATCAGGTGACCTTCTGACTTGTGACCTAAGCCGCAGGTATGGCAGCTACGGAGCAAGAATTCCAGAGGACTGGCAGTGTGAGAACACGAGATTTCCAGGTATTTGGTCACAAAGCTGTGTGTTCACTGGGGCACACAGCGGCTGGCAGTGCCTGCAGACAGCCAGCGCTGCTGTGAGCTGGAAGTTTGGGCAAGAATACAAATGCTAATTCCTGAAGAGGACTTCGACGTAGGAGCAGCGTAGTCTTTGTCTCAGCAGGCCATTTGCTGTGTAGCAGTAATTTCAGCTCACCTGTATTCAGTGATTTGACCTGATGGTATGACAGCATCCGTGCTGGACCGGAGCCTAAATCTGCAGAGGTACTATTAGAAAAGTATAAGCAGATTAAGGCCCTTAGTCTGCATGGTGTGAGTCCGTGTCCAGCCACACCTTCACCGGGTAGGAAGTGCAGGAGTCAGGGCTGCGTTGATACCTGCCACGTGGCGGCTTTAGGGCAGCATCTGGCTTCCTGCGACACCGGGTGCTTTCTGCCTTTCAGACTTAGGTCCCATCATGGCAGAGATTCAGAACCGTTGCGCTGCTGGTACTAGGAGTGCCTTTGATGAAAGCTGCCTCAACCTGCCGCAGTTCGTACAGCTCTTGGAGACGTTTGTTGGTGAAGACACTTCTCTGCCTACTGTGAAGAGGCTTATTGCATTTATCAAGGAAGAATACAAACAGACAGAAGAGGAAAAAATGGAACAACTAGACAAAGTAAATATTGATGTTTTGCTGATCCCATGCCCAAACAAAACACAAGCAAATGCCTACAGACACTGACAAAGTCAGCTTTTAATCTCGTGCTGGCAGAGCTATTCACTTGCAGCTTTACATTCTCTATTTCTTCAAGAGACCTTTCACCCCTTTGTTTCCATACGGATCCTCCCTCCCTGGCCCTTAGCTCTGGAAGTGCTGACACACTCACCCTGTAAGAGGTTTCTGTCTGTTCTAGAGCTGGACTCAGTAAGACAGCAGGTTGATAGTTAATTGTGAAAGAGCTCAAAACATTCCATTCTGCTTATTCACCTTTATAATAGCCAAGAACCTGCTCTCTGACCTACTGCACTGCTGTGTACATACAAGGTTGTGGGTGTTTCGGGGAGGATTTTAAAACAAGCGCGCTTGGTTTTGCTGTGTGCACGGCTGTATGTGAGTGTGCACGTGCTGCTTTGTGATTAAGTTGCGAGGTGCTCTTAAAAAAAATATATTCCCCTTCAGCAATACCCTCACGCGCAGCAGCAGGGTGCCCCACATCACTGCAGGGCACAGGTACGTTTCGTGGTGGGTCTGTCCATAGTAGCGTCTCTAGCTGCGTTTTCCTCAGACTTCTTTCTCGGTTCCCTCCGTGCTGCTGACCTAATTTGGATGAGATATTGGATCTGACGGCTCTGCTGTCCCCACGCTGAACACAACACGCGCTGCCAGTATTTGGCCTTTGGAGGAATTCCACTCCAGCCATTTATCACTGTGCGCTGTGCAAAGGCAGGGTTTAAAGGACAAATTGTACGTGCCTTTGCTTGGAGCCCACGCAATTCAGGGCAGCACCAGCACAACGACACTGTATGGAAATAAAAATTGTCACATCTTTGGGTGCTACTAACAAGGGTGTCGTTAGTTCTTGCTGGGAAGACGTTGGTATACTGGGTAACTCACATGTACCTGAGTTGACCTCACTGTAGATCCAGCACGGGCTTTGTTTGTTCACTGAGAAATAACCTTCCACAGTGCTGATTCTGCCTGGTAAAACTGAACTGTTGGCTGTGTTTAGTGTTTCCAAATATCTCCCAGGTTTAATGCTCCCAGGCCTGAGCTGTATATTTAGAGACCTGGCCTGACACACAGGAAATACTGTATTTTCCATATTTGTGTAGACACTGAGCGTCAGTGTCCAGGAATTATCAAAGACTGGCTGTTTCTCTGTTGTAGGTTCACCACATCTCTCACTTGGCCCAACGGAAACTGCTTCTGGAGGCACTTTTCAAAAAGTGGGACAACAATGCGTCTGGGTTTCTGGATCTGGAAGAGGTGGATGCTGTTCTAAGGACATTCAAGGAAGGGATGGAAAAAGAGGCCTTGAGGAGGGGTAAGGAGACAGCTCTGCTCTGAGACAGCACTGTCAACACAGTAGGCTTTAAACCATTCCGCAACAGCGCTAATGAAGTTGTTGGCAAGCTCAAGCCATTTTTTTTGGTTTTTGCAAGCAGTTCGTAAGCATACAAGGTATAGTGTATAAAAAGAAAAGGAACAGTTATCCAGGCCTCCCTGTTAATGCATAGCTCCATCCCCTCCTCCTGTGCAAGACTCCTCTGTGACAGATTCCTGATCAGAGAGGTAGCCCAAGGCTTTCATGACATTGTGATGTATTGAAAAATTATTTCAGCTGTAACATGCAATACATAGTTGTGATAGGGTCGTGAAAAACACACACAAACCTGAGGACATGTTTTGCACTTTTTCTAGCCTGTCTGTGTTATCCAGGTGCTTTTCATAGGTACATTTATCTGCGCTGTCTGCAGGAATGTTTCTCATAGGAGGGAACACCAGCTTGCCTTATGGGTCTCACATAGTCTGCAGTAATCCACATGGTTGCACAGCCCTCAGATAGCAACGTTGAGTCTCTGTCGGTTAATGTCTCCAAATAAACTTAGCAAATTTGGTCCTTGACAGAGCAGACTTGGGTCAGACAGAAGTGCTGCAGATTCACCTGGACCTGTCTGGCAGCCTCATACATATTAACGTGGGCATTGGGTGCTCTGAAATGCTGTATTAGCAATTAAGAACGTCTCCATGTGTGCTTGGGTGGGGAGGACTGGTTTATTCATCTCCACACATATCTTCATGTTGCTTGTTCTGCCACACATCACTGAAAATGGCTCATTTTGGCAACTCCCAAAATCTCTTTATTCTTGAGGTCGCTTGAGGCAGCTGGTGAGGTGGGGAGCACACCGCCATGCTGCGGTTCATTGTCTCCACAGAAGAAACTGGCAGTTTGCAGCTCTCTTGTATTCAAAGCATGCCAGAGCACACTACAGAAATATGAAAGGACTTAGTGCCTTCCGTGAAGGGCTCATAAACTGAAGGACAAATAAACAAAAAATTAGCGTAGCAAAATCAATGCCACCTACAAGCAACATAAAACTATTTCTAGCAGCTTCAACCTGATCTCTCAAAGACATCATGGAACAGGCAGGTTTGGGGCAAGGGTTCACGGGCATTGCACTCCTCCTGCATGAAAACACAGAATGAAAATGGGTGGAATTACTTATTTTCCTTGTAAGTGAAAAACG
Organism: Psophia crepitans; assembly: GCA_013399095.1. NCBI lineage: Eukaryota > Metazoa > Chordata > Aves > Gruiformes > Psophiidae > Psophia > Psophia crepitans. Next base: position 216,053 of record VWZZ01006361.1, on the reverse strand, counting down.
TAATGTTACAGATATAATGGGGAAAATTGTTATGCTGTGGCTCAGCAGTGAAGGCACTCATCATGCCATGTTCAGCTTCATGCATGTTTCTTTCTCCTCTTTCTTCAAAGAGAGGAAAAACTAGAGGTGAAAATCCAGACATTTTTATGCCATCAAAAATTTCTCCATCCTACTTCTGTGAGAAAATCAGAATGAAATTAAAAAGTACCGAATGTTCTTTAGATGATGGGCAGGATAAGACAGCATTAACAGTCGGCTCCACCGTGACTGAGGCCAGTTAGTGCTTGCTACTTCTATAGCCCAAACCAGGGATAAAATGCCCCCTGACTGCTGTGGGGGACGGAGGAAGCTCTCAGCTCCCACAAACACCCGTCTCTTGGGCGCACTGGGAGGCAGTCGGGGAGTTCCCTGCCTGTTCCTGTGCATCATCAATCAAAGCATTTTCTATTACACTGCTCCTTAGAGCCCACCGTACGTATTGATCCCAAAACACTCCCTGCCTAACCGCACAGTCACGCGTCCACCTCCGTACCTTGGCTTGCCTGGTTTGCCGGTAGGAAGCAGCTTGGCGTACAGCGCTCTGCTTTGCTCCACTTCTTGGGTCCGACAGGATTTGAAATCGGGATGCGGGGACAAAATGATGGAGGCATTAATCGCGGCAGCGCTCAGAGAGGCAGTGCCGGGATCGGGCAAGCCCAGCTCGGCTGAGCACCCGGCCAGTGCCCGTTCCCAGAGCCCAGGAGCCGCCTGCCCCGTGGAAAGCCGGTGCAAGAGCACCCCCGTGAGCCCGGAGCTGCGGCGTGGGGAGCGGCGGGTCTGCCGGGGCTGGGGCTGCCGGTTGAAGGAACATCTGAGCAGAAAGCCGTGGGGTGAACTCACATTGCCGGGCTCAGTCGGGATTGCCAGTCTGAGGGGAGTCCCGCTGGACCCCAGGAGCTCTGGGCGCACTGGGACTTTGTGAACTAGAGCGAGTAGATGCAGGAAAGTGATTCTTGAGTACCACGGTTTGACCCTTGGGGCACTCCTCCTTCCTCCAGGCAAAAGGAAACTCTGCCGGACCTTTCTCCTGCAGCTTATTGGCCCGTGTTTGGGCCAGCTCAGCTGCAGCTTCTGGGGCATGAGAAAGGGGAGCCGGGGGCACGGCTCCACTCCCCGGCCGTGTGGAAGCTGGGAAGGAGCAGCCTCCACGCAGTCATCTTTACTCCTTCTCTCCCCTGGGCGCTAACAGGCACCACTTCATTGTTTTAGAGAATTCTCATACTGATTTATTCTTCTAAACCCTCTATTTCTTATAAAAACTCTTTTGCTCCTTTTGCTCTACATCTCTTGGTGCAGTACAGGCAACTCCAGAGCACTGTTGTCCCTGTACGACTTCAACAGAGCTTTCACATTCGTTGCTCTTCGTATATGAGATTTAGCACAATACAAATGTTATTTCAATAATTCATCAAAGGCACCTAAATAAGGGTAATTAAGAATGGTAGTTACTTTGGAAGGCTTCAAAAGAAAAAGATAATATCTACGACTGTGTTATACAATGGAAAATCCAGGAACACGAGTGACCTGTGAAATCATCCGCAGACTCTGGCCTCCACATTTAGGATGGGACTGATGAGTAGTTTTTCTGTAAGGTCTCAACTACTATTATGTATGCAGAATGCCTACCTGCAGTCTAGTCCCACCAGGCCCTCAAGTGCCCATAAAATTTGCTTCTGATGTGAAGATACCTCTGATTTTCAGTAACTCCAAGCAGCTTTCCTATTTTCCATTGACCTTTACTGTTTAGCTGTGCTGCAGAGGTATGAAAGGGGCACAGGAGCGATGCCTTGCAGGTTTCTTTCTCAGGAGGTAAGAAAGTAGGCAACTAGAGGAAAAGGTGCGTCCAGTCTTGAAGCTGGAGATTACCTGTCAGGATGACAACTTATATGTAGGAGATAGCTGGAAGAAACCCAGAATGATGGACTGGAGCCCTCCACCCAAAGCCAGTTTAGGGCTTGACTGTGCAAGAAAAAATGGAATATTTTATTCAAACAGGCTGTCCCTGTCTTATTTTCTGTTTCTTCTACTAGCAAAGAAACACCTTTGCTCCTGTTACCCACAGCTCGGCAGAGTGGGGAAGCTATCTCCAAAGGCATTCCAGACCTTCCTTGAGTTATTTGCTTCCGAGTTCGCTGGCGACGAGCATGAAGCTATTGACAACTTGGTGGAATTTCTGACCGGAAGCGTAGAACGAAGTCGCGTGGAGTGCCTGCAGAGCTTGACCAGGAGGAAATGGCTGCACAATATCCAGCAAGCAGCTGAGACCAGCGGAACAAGCATGGAACTGGTTTACAAAGCAGTGTTTAAGGCCCTTTCCCAGGTATGCATAGAATCACAGAATGATTCAGCTTGGAAGGGATCTCAAAGCCCATCTGGTTCCAACCCCCCCGCCATGGGCAGGGACACCCCCCACCAGCCCAGGGTGCCCAAAGCCCCATCCAACCTGGCCTTGGACACTGCCAGGGAGCCAGGGGCAGCCACAGCTTCTCTGGGCACCCTGTGCCAGGGCCTCAGCACCCTCCCAGGGAAGGATTTCTTTCTAATGTCCAATCTAAATCCCCCCTCTTTTAGTTTAAACCCATTCCCCTTGTCCTGTCGCTGCATTCCCTGATAAACAGTCCCTCTCCAGCTTTCCCGGAGCCCCTTTAGGTACTGGAAGGCCGCAATTAGGTCTCCCTGGAGCCTTCTCTTCTCCAGGCTGAACAAGCCCAACTCCCTCAGCCTGTCCCTCACACCCCAGGGAGCACAAGAACCATTTGTGTTGGGATTGTGACACTGACTTCAATCCCTGATGCCTTCGAGTGGAACTCACCGGTAGCATGGGAAGCTGGTCTGAGGCTGGTTTCCTTCTGCTTTTCTGTGCTTAGCTGATGTTCAGGAGAGCCGGGGGTTATGCACAGATCTGCAACGGAAGAATTCTCATCCATGCTCTGCCAACACAGAATGCATTTCATGGATACTTGTGTTTCCCTTTTTGAAGGGCTCACTCAGATCCAATCTGGAAATCCACAGTTCTAGTTTTGGAGATGCTGAAATGAAATGCACCAGACTTAGTTTGGGACAAAGATGATTAATTTGTAGTGGAGACAGTTTAATTTTTATCTTGCAGCTGCAACTTTAGATGTTTGTCCTCACTATCAAAGCCCATTCAAAGCAAAACTTCTCTCATGGTTGCTGAAGTCTTCTTACAATGTTGTCTAGATTTGTAATAGCAGCTCTGTCACTTGTTTGTTGGATTGTTCCAAAGGAATCTCCTATTGGAGAAGAAATCCATGGGAGTTTTGCTTAGGTGCACGTTATAATTCGGGATTATTATTATATGCACTGCTCCCCTTTGGCAGTAGAAAAAAAAGAAACCCATTTTCCTTGCCAATCAAAATACCAGTGTTTTTGCTTGTAACAGCGTACCGGTTGGATGCCATCACAGCACAGACACACACGTGTCATGCAGTTGGCGCACGACGTATAAAATCAGTGACCCAGAACAGCATCTCAGCAGAAATGAGACAAGTGCTAAGTACATGAAATAAATGTAATGGCCGATGGCTAATGTACATAATGTAATGGGAAACATTTGGTTGCTAGGATGCAGAAGCCCATGGGGATAACAAGAAGATCAGTGCCTATATTGCCCTTTTGGAAGAGAACCAGCTCTCACCAGAGCAGGGACACATTCTCCTACGCTATGTGGCATGTACCACAGACGATGCTCCGTATGTTCTAAACCAGATACTTTACAGAGACATGAAAGGAGTAAGGTAAGAAAAGCTGCAAATAATCATTCCTTATCCTCAAAAATATTTGGAATGTCGGGGAATCAGGCAGTGTTTGGAGTGCACTGGAAACAGAGGTTGACAGAGTGCTCCGGAGAGGAAATCCCCTCAGGGACCGCTGTGGAATGATTAATTATTGTATACATGCCCTTATACTTTGCATGGTCTACTTAGAACTGCTCTGTTTGGGATTTCACTCCTTTCCTTGGGGAGATTAGCTCACAGTCTAATAAATCTCATCCTTCAGCAAAAGTCTATTACTTTGGGCCTGCATTTTCCTCTTTAAAAATTAATTCCCTTATGCCGGTTTACATCCACAGGATATTTTTGAGAACAGTGCCTGTCCTTCCCTAGTGCTTACGCTATAAACAGCTTTCATGCCTCTTTACTCCTTGTTTCCAAAAGCTAAACGTATTTATCTCTTTCTTTAAATATTGCTGCTTCTAACCTATTAAATGTAACTGCTGCTTGCTTCTGTGTTCTTTTTCATAACATTCATTAGTTGATGGTTTTAAAATGTCCTAAGGATGAAAAGTGTCTTACTTATTAGCACTGTCTTTAGGATGCAGGTGGTAAATGTGGTATTTCTGGATGTGGTCAGAGTAAGGAGCTAACACCTTCCTTCTCCGGTGCCAAAAAGCAGGGAGAGATCAAAGCTGCAGTATTTATTGCTTTGCTAAAGGTTTTCTGCTGCTCCAAACAAACCTCCTCATAAATTTATTGTTCAGCTTCACAGCTGTTGAAGAGGGAAAGCCAATCCATGTTCCAAGAGTTCAGCTCCATGGAAATATCCACTTCTGGAACTATGACCGTCCAGTGGAGGAGAGAAAAGGTTCACTCCTGGTACTGCCGTTGCACGATGCTCGCTGGAGAGTCTTTGGCATTCTAGGACTTGACACTCTTCGGGACCAGTGTGAGAACACCATCTTTCTGACCCATGAGATCAGATTCTATCAGGTGGGCACGATCAGAAAGCAGCTGGTTACACACTCTTCAAAAAGCTGTGTAGCTTCCGAGTAAACGTAAGATGTACAACTCAGAAAAAAACTGTGGGCCCCTGTTTAACTGTGTATGGTGAAAGTGATGTGAGCAGAACATTTTATCAATATCTTACTGATTAGCATCTTATCTGTAATTAATTACCAGGGATCACTTCATCGATAATTTATTTAAGCTTCTCCCGGCTCATAAATTAATTGCACGTTTGTACAAAGCCCAAAGACAGTAGGTGCTATTTCCTGAAGCTCTGGACCTCATGTCTGTGTTTGTTTCCGTAAAGTGGCACAAAACCTTACCTTTTACATGGCAGCATACCTATAAGCCACAGCAGCCCAGTTCCTTCGGGATGCTCTTTAGGATCAGCCCCGCTGGGGATGCAGCACCCGGGCAGCAGGGAGCGCAGCAAGCCAGCGTTACCAGTCCGCTTGGCTCTCTCCACCAAAAACCAGCGTTGCCTAGTTTAGGCCTTAGCCGTGACCTGGGTACTCTGGAGTTTTGGACCGCTATTTGATAAGGGACATTTCACAGTCACTTTTCAGCTTTCCAACTTCTGATTAAAGTAACTTGTCACAAACATTTTATTCCATTTTGCTGCACAAACGTTTCCCCAGCTTTTTTTCCCTCGAATCGTATGGAACTGTCTGGCTCATTTGGAGGATTCTGCTTTCACAGGGAGTTTCTCATGCATTCAGCAAAGCCTACCACCACATCTGCACTCTGGAAAATGTTCTACAAGTGACCGTTACTGCTCTGGAGTGGCTGTGTCCCAGGGCACCCAGCATCCACACTGTTACTGCGTACCTGGTGCAGCCTGGCAAAGACAAGGTACACAGGTCACCGCAGGGAAAAGGCCCGTGAGCACCAGGGGCTGACAAGGCTGCTTCAGTGAGGACCTGCCATTTCTAGGTGTCTGTGATTTCCCAGAGGTTTTACCATACAAACTGAAGCCTGCCTGAGATTCTTGTGCCTCCCTGTGCAACAAAAGGGCCACAAAGGCAGAGAGGGAAGTTTCCCTCTGTAAAGGAGGGCGCTCTTCATTCTTTTTCATCCTTCCATGTAAAACAATTCAACAGCACTTATGGTATAGTCTTCCCCACAGGAAAAGGGACTGTTCTCCTACTGCAGTGCTCACAGCTGCACAGCAACCAGTAGAGCAAAACCCATCCATCCATCCATCCATCCATCCATCCATCCATCCATCCATCCATCCATTAGCCAACACTGCAAATCCCTGCTAAAGCTTTGCTGTTTGAGACCTCCGCAAAGGTCTGCGCATGTCAAAATAATGATATTTTATAGGACAAAAAGAATGTCCTAGCTAATGTCTTAGCTCTTCATTCTGAACCAGTGTCCGCAGCCAAGACATAAATACAACTCAGGAAGTGGCTGCCCCCCATTAGCTGGCTTGTNCCCCCCCGCAGATGATATTCCAGTTGTTGAGCAGGCACTCAGGCCCTGGGAAGCTTGTCATTTCACACACAAATGAGTTAAGAAGATGAAAAGTGTATGCAATATTTAGGACTGATCCCGTGTCATCACAAACGCTGTATGACATCTGCTGCAGCCATAATTCAGCTGCTTCCTCTGATAAGCACGGTTTGTGTTGGCAGCTCTCTGCTGTCATTCCAGGCTCTGCACCGTTCCCTTGTTAGCTGCCCGATAGCCATTTGCTCCCCTCTGTGCTTTTCACGTGTCAAGGCGCACTGACACAAACATGACACGAGAAAGAGGATGGGAAAGAGAAGGGAAACTTCTCCTTGGCCTGTGGGTGTTCCTCAGTGTGGAGCCTGAGGATGGATTAAACAGTCTGGCTGAGGGAGGTCCAGGGCACATTCTTCAGGAATCTTGAGCAATACAATCTGGGAATAAAACCAAGCATTGTTGGGAGATATCTTTAAGCCACCCCATTGCACTTGAACATATATAGGAGTTTCCTTTAAGAAATAAAAAATTTCCTCCCTCTCCAAGCTTCAAAATGTCTGGTCTGTTCTTGGATGCAGCTAAACCTCCCCTTTCTCTCCAGCAGACGTGTGACTACGCTCTGCGCAAGGTGATCACTGCAGATAACACAGGACAAAAAGAAATTCATAGCTCTCCTGTTCTTCTCCTCAGAAAAGAAAACCTCTTAAGGTAGGCTCCAATATAGCAGCAGTGTCTGGCTGTAGCTCTCCCACTATCAAGGCTTCTGGTGTGTATGCATGTGATACTGAATTATGAAGGGGAAAGGAGCATTTTCTCTTTGAGTTTAGGCTTGCAAAAACTTAACTTCCAATTTAATGCTTACCTGCTGAGCCACCAAGCAAGCTCTACATCTGCTCTGAAACGTCTGCAGGTTTAGAGCCTACACTGAAGCATTTTGCTCTTTAGAATAATCTGTCCTTTTTCCTGGCCATATTAAGTCTCATTTCCTTCAACTATCTGTTTCCTTCCACTGCCAAGATCCTCACAGACTTGCCTTTTAAGCATATCATCCTTGTTGTCAAAGTTGGATAAACAGCCATTTGCCCTTCCAGCAGATGTTCTTACTTTTTATAAAACTCTATAGAACAAATGTCAACGTGGTTATAAACAGGAAACTGTTTTTAAAGCAAAGTTGGTTAAATTCTCATGATTTTCAGCAGTTGCCTTGGCTAGGCAATATTGTGCTCCACAATGCTATTTTCTCCCTTTTGTATATGGCTTGAATGACACTTAAAGCCGTGCGTATTTCAGTTAAAGGAACTAAACAATGAGTGAGCAATGCAATACCTTTGTTTTAACACCAAGAGGTGAATGGCATCTTACTGCAACAAACTACCAAAAGAAACCAGAATGGTAAAGTCTAGTCCATTTTCCTCCCTTTACTCTCATTTCAGATATTACCTGTTTAAGTGCGCAGACAGCTCAGAGGTCATTCGCACTTCTGTCTGTGGAGAACACCACACTGCAGTACCTCTGCGTGACCTAGCAGGAAAAGCTCTTGGGATATTTGATATCAGCATCGGACACCACCAGAAATTACCTCCTCATGAACACAAAGACCTGCAGAAAATGCTAAAGCTGGCCCAAGCTGCCTGCCACGAGATACTGAAGATGTACTTAGAGGAAAGAGAACCAACCTATGTACTGGGTACTGTGCATACAGAGACAAGACAGATCTTTTTAGGGGTGAAATGCAGAATGTCAGTAAAACCACATCTAAAGATTCATTCCCACAAATACAGAAAGACAATACAAACCTTTGGTACACATAAACTGCTCCTGAGCAAACCTAAGTTAAACAGAACGTTTAGATTGGCTCTAGTTCACAGGATACTTTGTGCCCAAGTCCCACTAAAATCCAAGGTGTGAAGCAAGGTGCTTTGTTGTTTCAGAGCTCTAGCATGTCCTCCTCAGAACTGCCTCAGCTCACATCAAAAGAGTTTGAATGTCACAGTTCCAGAACTACCTGCATGCCTGAACCCTTCATGGACCTCTGCTTGCCCCTGAGGCAAGTTTTGTCTCCTTCTCAAGCACATACCCATTGGTAAGAGTTTCATAGCATACTTGGGCTGCATGCAAACCAAGCGGTCAAGGAGACAAAGAGTTCATTATAGAGGGCAGAGCCTTTCAGCCAATAACATGTCTTGAGTAGCAAATGTTTCTGCGCAACTTCTTGAAGGCTTGCTTTTGATTCCAGAGGCGGAACACGTGGCAAACTTGAGGCACGCGGGGATTCTGTTCTACCGGCTGATGCTGCAGGACCTGCGCCAGTGTGTCCAGAAACTCGACGCTGAGAGCTTTGCTGAACTGAAGAGTAATGTAGAACCACCAGCCCTGGTGCATAACATAGTTAAGGCTGTGCTGTTGCTTTTCCATCCAAACTGGAAGGGCTCAGAGAAGATTGAGAACTGGAGTCAGTGTATACTGGTGAGGTTTCCAAATGTCAAGACTTTTTTTTCTGCTTTTCTTCCCCCAAGAAAACATAGTGGAATTTGCCAAGGGTGAATTGGCAGTGAAATAATTTATTACTTACAGTTTTCCTATATGCTTGACTTAGCCACCTTTAATTCTGTAACCCTCCCAAGTTCTTCACTGTCACCTGACTCTTTTTGTTCCTGCATTGCAGAAACTTGATGACAATTTGATTCAGGAGATTTATTGCTTTGATCCAACTGCTGCATCTGTGCAAGTTCAAGCAGAGCTGGTGCTGGACTGTATCACTGGTAAATATCATAAACTAATTGTGAGATTACCAGACACGGCTCAGCAATGAAACAGTGCAGCGGTAACCTTCGGCTGAGTGCTTTTAAGGTCCTTACTTCAGAAATTAGCTTTGATTTCACAATAGATTAAACAGATAAGGGGTCCTAAATATCTGCAGTCTTTTTTGGTCAATAAAAGTCAATCTGTCACATTTAGAATCAAAATTTCCTGCCTTAAGGGGAGCAGAGCAGCTTTGAAACCTATCAGAACAAACACGTGATCTCATTGTAAACCCCCAGATAAACATATTAAGAATACTGGTTCTTTTGGCACGAAATATGTAAAGACATACTAAGAAGGATGGGTTTTTTGGGCAAGTAAACCTACCTCAGACCACCCTGCCCTGCCCAAGGGAGTGACCCAGCTCCAAACAGCAACACGACTGTGGGAGGACAGCGTGGGCCCTCCTCTTTGTAAACACCATCTGCCAGGTACTTAATATACTCACTGGCCATATAAGGGAGCTGGGTTTCAGTCAGTCCTTCTCCCCTTAATGAATGTGGGCTTTTTTTGGTTCCAGAGCAGTCCAGAGGCTATTATTATTTGCAATACCGTTGCAAGAGGAATGACTGCTGTTCTCGTTGAGATCTCTCCCTTGATGATCTAATGCCAGATGGAGAGGCCTGTTAAAAATCAAATGCAGACAAGACTTGATAATTTAGCTGGGGATATTTATCAGCAGTACCCTGCCGACTGGCGAGCAGTGAACACTCAACGTAGTCATCGTTCCTTTTCATGTGTTCTCCTCATATATATTAAACTAATTCACTGGAGAGAATGAAGCAGGTCTAGAGCATCCAGTCTTCCTCCAGTTAGGGACGTAGATAAATAAAATAATGCAGCTTTGGCAAATTTTGGCTAAAATAACGCAGCTTTGGCAAACTGCTGGTATGCTACAAAAGGTTAGCTTCCCGGGATGGAGCTTACTGAGTGGTGACAGATCAGTGGTGAGAATACAGGTATAACTCACGGTTATAGGAATTCTTTGGAAACGAACGTGTTTACACACAGCGTTTGTGTCGGACAATGCCCGTAAATCCCACATAACGTGCGCTGCGATACAGAACAGAGCACAGAACAATCGACACGGCAACCTTTAGCGGTACGATGCTGGGGTTAGCACTTGGTGAAAGAGGTTCGAAGGACAATCGACTCTTAAATCTAATCTAAACTTGGAAAAAAAAAAAAGATGAAATAAAAAACACCAAGAAAGTTTCCTCTCTGCTTTGTTCCAGGTGTCCCTGCGGCGGCGGTGCGGCAGCACGGCTCGGCTCCGGCCCGGTACCTGTACGGCTGGGTGCACGCCTGCCTCGCGCTGGCAGAGATCGCCAGCAGCCTGCGCAGCAAAAAAGCTCCATTTTCAGTCCCTGCGGGCATCCAGATCCAGCGCGCCTCCAGCTGCATCTCCGACTCCTCACCCCACCGTAGCGATTCTGGAGTTTGACATCTTTTATTAAATTCCCTGTTGCTTTGTTTGTTTTTACGCGTAGCTGCTAAGTGTTTGTTGTTAAGACGTAGAAGCCTGTTAGGGGTTATTAAGAAAAAGCAATAAAAACATTGAAGGAAACAATTTTGCTAGGATAAATATACCTACTAAACTTCAAAAGCTTGGTTCAAGTCTTTTTTTAAAGTTAATTCTGACGAGAAAAATAGCGGCAGGGAAGTGTATGACCGCCACGCTGCAGTGCCCGAGACACAGCAAATATTTTCAAGATTCAGTCTCCTTAAATTACTTTTTAGGAACATTCTTAACTAAAAGTTGTTCGTCAGCATTTGGGCAAGTTCTTCTAAATGTGCTGCAGAAAAGCCCTACAATTTTAATATAGGAAAAGAAAAAGCAAGGTTGAGATTACAGCCAGCGGCACGGCCTGCAGCAAGATTTCATCTCTCCAATAACGCTTCTTTCGGCGGAATCACTTTTTTAATAACATTTTGGGAAATTAAAGTCCTCTTTCTTTAGTCAGCAACCACCGACGTCTCGGGGTAGGTGATGACCGGCGGGGGCAGGGCGGCCTCTCACCGTCCCGTCCCGTCCCGTCCCCCCCGTCGGGACCGGCTGCCGCCGGGTGGGCGCCCCCGACCGCTTTCCCGCCACGGGGCCCACGAGGCGCTCTCGGCCCGGATCGGCTCAGGTCGACGCCCGCCGCCGGCAACAGCCCTTCCCCGCTCGGCACTTTCGCCACTCGCCAATGAGCCGTTAAAAAAACCTCGTCCCCCGGTCCCCGGCCCTGTCCGCCTGCTCTCTGCTTCCCTCTGCTCCGCTTCTCTCTGCGCGGTGCGGCAAGAGTCTCCGGGGCGGAGCGGGGTGGGGGGCCTCGACCGTGAGGAATCTGCGGCCGCGGAACGGCAGGCGGTTCTACGTGGGGGCGGACGGGACAAG
>VWZZ01006361.1:137706-202965 GCA_013399095.1 Psophia crepitans | reverse complement strand
AAAAAAAAAAAAAAGGCAAGTAGTGAGAATTACTTGGAATTCTGGAAGTACTTGCAATACTTGTAATACCAGATTGATCAATATACTGCTTTTCTGTGACCACAGAGTTTATTGACATTCTGATATATTGCACGATACTGATAAGTGTTCTTTTCTATATTAATTTTTATTTTTTTGTAAGTATTAACCTTCAAAACATGAGCTTTGTACCTGCCCCAGTAGAGGGTGCTGCACACTGTTAAAATTACACTGGCTATACTGCTATCAGTATGGGGGGCATCCAGGAACCCGCGTGGCATATAGGCTGGTTTGGGTACCTTACAGAAACCTAACTTCTAAAACAGAATTTTTGAAGGATTTAAAGCTTCATAGTTTGCAGGTAAAAATAGAAACTCAGAGTGGATATGAAGTCTCCACATGGATGGAGCTTTCTGGACATAATGTTACAATTTACTGGGTTTTATCTATCTGGAATTACTCATGATAATTTAATCATGCAGATCGTGCTTTTTTACGCAAAACGCAGGAAATTATCTTTACGTATACCCATAGTCCAGAATTTTGTCCTGGGTTTGACAAATTTTAACATTTAAGAAGCTGAAATTTAGACTCAGTTGAAATGTAGAAATAGAACCTGTGTTAGAAAAATGTTCTTACTGCTTTAGAGCTTCACTCAATGCTCTTTCTTTGATGTGATTGAAAAAAACAATGCTAATAAAGCATTAAATAATCTTTGTTAGTTTCTGATTCGTATTATCAAAAGATTTCTCTGACTTTTTTTTTTTTTTAAATGAACTAGCAGTTGTTATTTTTATGTCACAGAAAGCCTGAATCTAGCAATTCCCAGCCTCTGTGCCTGGTTCTGTTACGGAACGCTGCTGTTGAAGGTGTCTGAGCTCCCTTTATACAGAGCTTGCGAGGGCTGAGGGCCTGCCTAGTGATAGCCCCTCAAATCTCACCACGAAACTGCCTCAGCACAGCTTACAGGACTTATAGGAAGCACAGGGGACAGGAATGTGTCTTAAATCCCATCTCTTTCCTCACTTAGCTGCTGTCCTCAGCGCTCTCAGGAGGTGTGACCCTCCACTTGAGCTCGAAGCTGGCACTGTGTCTCTAAAGAGGGGCTTTTCTTGAAATACGGCTAACGGAGGTGACAGTGATCAGCTGTCCTCAATAGCAGGAGCACTTTCCCTGTCAGGTTGGGTTTTGGTGTCTTTCACTACATAATGGCACTGCCCCCACATTTTCCAGATCCCAAGAATGATCTTGAATTAATCTGTTGTCATTAAACATTACACGGTAGGACTGGGAACCTTCCTGAGCATGGAGCTGTCTTGTGTTTCTTCCCTTCTTATTTTCTTTAAAATCTAAACACTAAAGCAAAATAATGAATGCTCATAATTCTAGTAATAATGCATGATGCTCTCTACTAACTTTTAGCTTAACCTCCCTTTCAGAAAGGCTGACAGATTCACTACCAGAGTCAGCTATAAAAAAAACTCTTGAAAGTTGTCATGCTCATCAGTATGGTACATACCCAGCAAAAAGTAATAATCTTATAACTGCCTTTATCAGAGATCATTTTTTAAAAAAGCAAAATTACTTTATTAGTTCAGTAATAATTTCAGAGCTTTTCAAGATAAGGAGCAGCATTTGGGAGGGGTTTCATTTCCTGTCTGCTACCTTATCAGTCAGAACTACATCTCAAATGTCTGGAGATTATGTATTTTTAACCGAACTCTAATAAAGTTTGTGCTGGGAAATCTGCACACCTGCTTGGTCTGTGATTATATACCAGATACCAAATTTTGCTCCCTTTTTTTTAAATGTTACTGGGAATATTTCATTAAGATTTTGCCTGTACCCTTGCTGAAGGAATTTGAAATGGTTTGGTTTTTTTTGTAACGAAGTACATTAATGGATGTTAGTTGCTGGTGAAGACAATCTTTGGGTTAGTTTGTTAGAAGCAGAACATCTGTGAGGGAAATTTTCTTGAAATACAGTATTGGCTGGGGAAAAAGTAAACCAGGTGATAACAGTTACTTGCAGCCAATATAGTTCTGAATTACTTGCCTTCATAATGAGGAGTTGTTGCTGTCTTTGAAAACTGGAGGAAAGGTTGTTACCCCTAGGAAAGCCTGTTGTAGAGAGTAGTTGTTACAGCAGAACATTCTGTTACAAGCAGAAAACTGTATCCTGTTTTAGACTCAGATTTTCAGTTTTGCTTGCAGATCCTTCCCTTCCCTTTGTAGCTTGGCAGAGGATATGATATGACTGACAAAAAAAAGATCGGTGAAGTAATGAGTATTGATGATGATCAGAGTCTATGCAACAGTTTTCATGTAAAATAAAACTTAGAGGCTCTTAGAAAATAGATTACTGAGGAGGAGGGAGTGGAGAGGAATAACTGAAGAGGATGTATGTAAAATCAAGAATGATTCAGAGAAAGTAAAGTGATTTTGCCAGTTCTCATAATACGAGCAGAAGGGTATATTATGGAATTTCCAAGTAACTGGTTTAATCTAAGCAAAAGAAAGTTGGTTTTTTTTTTTTCTCCACACAGTGTATAATTACATTGTGAAACTCATTGCCACAGGATATTGTGGCATGGCCAAAAATATAAATGGATTCAAAAAAGGTTAGTCAAATTAAGGGATGCTCTTTGTGTTAAACAATGGTCCACGTGCATCCTCCAGTCCAGGAAGTCCCTAAACTCCTGATTTCTGGAAGCTAGGATGAAATGCCAAGGAAAGCTAATTCTCTACGTTACTTGTTGTTCTTTCTTTTAATCTTCTACTAGTAACCATGACTCTTGCAGTGTATGAATTGAGATGAATCTGTTGCCTGACTTGATTTCCCCCCCTCCCCCTGCCCACCCCGTGAAGGCTTGAGTCTCATGTACATTCAGTGATCGTCTGTGTGCAGGCTGTAGTTGGATAATTCAGGTCTCTGAGGGCAAGCCCTAACGATTCACTGCTAGATACATATACGTGAGAGTGTAAGTAGCTCATTTTAAGATGTTTTGATACCTAAGTGTCATGAATCCAAAGATCTCAAGAATCTTAAGGGTCTTTTCCAACCTAAATGTTTCTATGATCTCACAGTCTGAGATTCTTTATCTGATGTGAGAAGAATGAAGTGAGCAGTCTCACATCTCAGCCTTTCACAGGGCCACCGACTTGGGTCGAGATCCTTAGAAATGCATGCGGGTATCTACACTTGAGTTCCCTGAGCTCCCCGCGCAGTCAGTAGAGATGCAGGGGCACAACTTGTCTCATTCTAAAGTAGGCACTTCAAGTCAGTGAGGTGAATTTTTCTCTGTAAGCGTCTATTTCTCACACTTTCACAAGAAAGGGTTCTTGGACTGGCTAGCTCAGTATAAATGTAAGCTTTGCATTTTGTGAACGGGCTCTGTTCTTTCACTTGCTGATTGAATAGAGCCACAAATGATCCTGCTGCTGCTGCTAGGTCAAATATTTTTCTGTGCCTCAAGTTAAAACTAGATGGTTGTAGTGAGAGATTAAAATCAAACTATGTAATCTGCCTGACGTCATTGAAGCATTTAATTTCCCTTTAAAATGTATTTCACTTTAAACAAAGGTAATTTGTTTTATGTTCCTGCTGCAAAGCAGCATGTAGAGAATTCAAAAAGTCAGTGTTAAAGGGCAAGGCCCCCGATGGGTCTTTCATAACAGGTTATATTAGAGCAGAAGCATCTTTTGGTATTAAAGCGACGAGTGATGTCTTACGTTGTCTATCAGTAAGTACCATGCCTGGGGTTTCGGGAGTAACCACAGATGCCTTTCCTTGGGGGCAGGCTATGCAGCTAATGAGAGATACTCCATTAATAGTAGCTATTATGTCAGAATTTGTTGATCTGATACTTCTTGTGGCAGTCAGTTGGGGAAAAACAAAACAGGCATCTCATCTAAACTTTTAGAGCATCTATTAAAATAGTTGTGACATTTTTTACAAGACATTCTCAGCTTCAGATTTAAGGTTGTAACTTCCTGGAAACCAGCTTCAGCAGCGAAAATTATACTGGTCACAGACCAAGGTTGTTTTCTGAGACTATGCTTAGTATGGTGCTGCACCCTCTGCTACAGAAATTGTCATTTACAGCAGCGATTTAGGAGGAATTACTTACAAAACCCCAACGTTACCAACTGGCTTTTTCTCCCAAGAACAAACGAGACGAATAGCAATTCAGAAGAGTAAATAGAGCTCAAGTATTCCTTGAACTAGGCACCTTCGGGTGAATCATTTGCTATCGTTTTGGTTTTCTACAAAGAGCTTTATACGATTCACTGTGTAGTGTTTGCCCATAGGACGTTTTGAATATGCTGGCCAATTTCAAGTGGATTTGACAAGCCTAGACACTTCTAACTGCAGAACAAAGACCTCATTAATGTCCCAGTGAGGAGAAAGACAAAATAGTCTCAACCCTCCTCTGTTCTGTTTGGCCTGGAAGCTGCCTGGTCTGTGTGAGACAAGAGGAAGCAGGAGGTGCAGAGGGAAACTAAGGAACTGCAGTTGGGACCCAAGATGTGGGAAAACTGGGACGTATGATTGTGGTGGGAAAGCAGAGAAGGCAAATTTGTAAGAAAATGAAATTTTGGTTGTCTTATTTGTGGAACTGCCTTTTTAAGTATTTGCCTTTGAACTTTGAGTTGAGCTTTTTGTATAAAGTTTTTTATAAAGTTTGTGTAACATTTACATGCTTCGTCATGATTTGAACATAGCTGAGAAAAACCAAAAACATTGGTCAATAGCTTGAATGTTCTTCTTTGCCTAGGTTCAGTGTAAAGAAGACATTTTAAGAAGTAACTTACAAAGGGTGTTTACCTGCAGGATAAAAATAAAGAGGTAGTGCAAGCCCTTAAGAACCTGGAAGAAGTTTATAGATACCTGAAGGAGATAAGAAATGGGAGAGAACAATGGAAAATGTTAGTAGGTTGGGGTCATTTCTTGTATTACTCTTTTTTTACCTTTCCCATTGTGTATAAGCTATCTTCCAAGGACTTGTGGGTCTGGTAGAATGTGGAGTCTCATTTCTAAGAATTTCTTAATTTGCATGGATTCTATGTAGTTTCCCAGGATAGGGTTAAAACATTTTCTTCTTGCAGAAAATATTAAACTATAAGCTTTGTGCTTCAGAAGAATAGCTTGACTGCAGGGAAAGGGAAGCATGAGACAGATTGCTGAGCTTATAGGCCCTTTAATAAATGGGCAGTTGATAAGTAAAAACAATACAAAAGAACGGGAAGTTCTCATCTATCAGAGCTCACAGCGCAACAGGAAATTGTCAACCATAAACCATTGGGGAAGGTGTTTGTTTTTTGTAAACTTACTGCCACTCTAGACAAATAAATCGCAGATGGACTTCTTTACAATTACATTTACAATGAGGAGGATTATATATTACTTCTGTGTTAATGCAGTCTTTGTAGATCAACACATTTATATCATGTAAGCAGACAAGGAAAACATTCTAAGCAATGTTGCAGATATTTTGGTGGAATAAAGCTTATCCTGTAAATACAAGTGCAAAATCTGCTTTCTTTACTGAGCCCTTGCTTTCTGGCATAATGCAGGGGAGAGTCCTCGCTGTTTAGGTGTCTTTCTGTAAAACCAGTGTAAGAGTGTCTGATAAAGGAAACCTTTAGTAGTAACCCTTAATATGTCAAGCAGAGAACTGTCTTCTTCCCCAAGAGCTAGGAGGAAGTCTAGGTCTTCTATGTAATGCTGGTGTGTATTCCACTGCCAATTCAAAATAGTGTTTGTATTAAGAAGTCTATAATGACTCTTTTATGGCATTTTTTAGAAGAAAGCATATGACATAAAAATTAAGTACAGTATTTTAAATATTTCTGAACATCAGCTTTTCAGTCGTGAAAGCCAGAGGTAAATACTAGATGAATGAAGCCAGGATTCTTGTAGGTTGTTTTAAACTAAATAATCCTCTATCCACTTATCGCAATCCACCCACCAACCAGCTACATAAATAAGAGACTATATCCAATCCTAGTCCAAATAATCAGCAAGCAGTATATGGGGTGTAGTCCCTGATACCACAGTGGCCTCTTTGTGAGTGTGTGGGTAATGTCTGCCAAGCTCAGCTTCCTAAAGCCTGCAGTGTGGTCTGCTGCCTTACCTGGTGGTCTGCGGCGGGGGAAGAAAGGGCAGCTGCTTTCCAGTGATGAGCATAACTGAATCCGTGCAGGGTTGTTCTTCCATGAAAGTGCACATCATGCTTTCCCTTTTTTTACTGTCGTTTGCCACAAGTTTTAACGTTTTGAAAGCAAAGATGGATTTTTACCTAAGTCTGTGTGTAGCAAATAAAGCACCAGAAAAAGTTGGAACATGTGCCCTTCTGAGTTCCCATTTTTACTTGTCTGTAAGTCTCTCGCTTGGAGTGGGCTAGGAAGGAATGTTTTGAATATTCTGTCTTTTTTTCTGATTGTAGCATTAATTATGAAAGAGTACTATCATGTTCATGGAAAGTGAGTAAAGGTCTGAGTACCTAGAATTCGGCGGATGCCATTATGTGGTACCATATGTACTTCTCTATATATTGACAGCGTTGCCTTAGCACCTTCTCTTGCTGCGTTTCTAACTACTTGGTACTCCTCCGAGGTACTATTTTTCTGGCTTTTTTTTCAAAGCTACACCAAAGCTTTCAAGTCTTTTTATTAGAAGCAATCACTCTGTATAACTGTTAGTCGCATACAATTTGTGAGCTCACTAACAATCTTAACCATTGTTGGTGGGTGGCAGAGGTCCCAAAGATACTGCGTTCCTGTGGTCTTCATGAAAACTGGCAGCTGGGTAAAGGGAGAGACATAGATGAGAATTTGTGAATTTAATCTTTGTTCAGGAGGAACCGTTGGCTGGCTGCTCAGCACAAGGCTGGCTTTTGGTCCTGGTGTTGTCCACCTGCCAAATGAAGCAAGCAGGATGACTGAGGAGATGATAGGGGAAATAAAAGAGACGGGGCACAAATTCATGTATATAATGAAACTCCATTAATTCTGCTGCTCATGGCACAGCTTGTTCCCTGTTTCTGAAATTAACCGGTGAAAAAATATTTGGACTGTTTACAGTCTGTCATGTAGAAAATTGTGGAAAAGCACTTGATTTTGTCCCTTGTTGACACATCTGTTAAAGTTTTAATAACATAAGAAAGCGGGGTCATGACATGTTATTATTTTATTTTAAACATCAAATGAAATCAAAAGCCTTCTTGTTCAGGGGATCTGTTTGAATTTACATGGTGCTAATTCTGTTTGATTTCAGAAGATCCTAGTCCCTGCTGCCAAGCTCCCTGCTAGTTGGGTTTCATTTTGTAATTTTATTAAGAGCTGATTATACAATCTTTTAAAAATGTTATATAGAGCACATATTAGTCAAAGTTGCAAAACTGGGGAAGCTGCCAAAATGCAAAAGGATTTTTCCTTCCTATTTCTGCTTTTTAAGATTAAGAGATATTAATTACATAAACAAGGATCCAAGTCCTGCCATTTATAGTGAATCTGTTTAATAAACAGTATTATCTGTTTAATAAACAGTATTATCTGTTGGTTGAGAAAAGACAGATACACCGTTTAGTTCAACACTCATTAAAAGACAAAACTAAATAAAATGCAAAGGTTTTTTTGAAAGACATTATGATTAGAAAACATGTTTTCAGTAGTGGATATGTCTTGTCTTAGGGAAGATTAGTATTGCTATTTTCTAGCATATTAATCTTGAGAAATTTAACATTTCAAGTACCTGCTGTTCAAATCAGCAGTATTCTTATTTCTGAAACTACAGAACTAACGATACAGATCAAACTAGAACTAAGTGCCAAATCCTTTCAAACGTTTGGTTTTTACTATGAATACACCTTTTTCATGTGATTGTCAGAATGTCTGCTCATGACTGCTACATCTCTGATGACGTTTACACACTGGAAGAAGAGCGTGTGTATTCTGAATAGCACCTATCTATTTCACAGCTTATTGGAAATACAGTTTAAAAAAATCATTGAGAACATTTCTTCTTTATTTGCAATCATATAATTCCCAAGAACATTAAATGGCTTTGATACATCAATCAGTAGGAGGGTATAGTTCCAATTTCTGTCGATTTGGGGGAATTGTTTTCTGTGGTTTTGGTTTTTTTGGTTAAATGACAAAAACTGAAAGAATTGTCGTGTTTGGGAGTGAGTAGATGTATTACAAGCACCTTCTCCTAGGGATTTGTTTCAGTACTGGCCTTAGCTGTGCTTTGTTAGATGTTTTGCCTGCTGATGTGCTAGCTTCTTGCACCAACCGACTGACCCTTGCCATGGTGGAGGGGTATGTCTTGTCTACCAGTTTTTTGGCCGTGGTTGGAGGGAGGCATTGCAGCTGAACAGTTCTTGTAGACCACCTGTGTCTGTGAGCATTTCTTGGACAGAGATTGGTTGTTTTGTGAAATCACGTGACATTTTATGCAGCTTTTGAGGTACACACATCTTTGAAATAGTGTTCTTAAACTTACCACAATTCTAACGAATTTTTTAATATATATATGTATTTTTTCTTGCTTACAGAAAAATACTATTGAAGTGAGAGACCGACTTATGTAATGAGACTATTATATAGTTGTTTATTAGAGTCATAGAAAAACAATATGAGCTGTGTGAATGTAATTAATTTTATTTCTGCAATGTTTCCTTATAGCCATCTGTTGGTGAAAGTCTTCAGAAAGAAGCATTGAAAAAACAAGCAATGAAACAGGTAAGATGTGGTGGGGACTCTTCATGCCTATGGCAAATTAGGAAATTACTGCATCCATTCCCTTTTATTAAATAATTGCAGTAACATAATTGTGCAACCTCAGAGTTAGAATTACCCTTTAAAATTCCACATAATTCTATGATTTTGTGCGTTGCTCTTTGAAGCACAAGACTTTCTTTAAAAGTTGATCTGAAATTCTCAGAGCCTTTTCTCTAGCAAAGAATTTGTTCCACTTTTCTGGGCAAGATTGTTCTTTTTGCAGTTCTTCTGGCTATGATCAGAGTAGCTGAAAAACTGCCCAATGAAAGCTGCATGTATGAGGTTTAACACAGAGCTGAGCATAATTTAAAACACAATAAAATTTCTGTTTATTCAGTGCAAGGACCTAAATACACCAGATGTTGAAGTTTGTTTTGTGCCATAGGATACATTGATGTGTATAGAATTTCTCAGACAGTTTGTTTTGTTTGTAGAATGTAATGTTACAAAGTATTGGGGTTTAGAATATTTAAGTATATACCAACAGCAATCTTGCAACTGTAGTTGAGGAATAGATTGTACAGAGGAAATGTGAATTTTACATTTTAAACAGTTCCAGACCAATAAAAGAAACAGCTAGAAGAAAAAGATATTCATGTATCCATTTAACACATTGCTGGGTCAAAACCCAGCATCAAAATGGAGGTAATATGTGCTTGAGAGGAACTTGTAGGGTTGCTGTTCAGCATTCCTCTGCTGTTGTCAGGGATCTGATCTCAGGCCTCCCCTCATAGTTGTTATTTTCTGATAGGACTTTTAAAAACTGAACGGTCTCACAGTTCTTACTTCCAACTTGACTTTACAAACAGTAGATAGAACTGTGAAATACCGAATCATATCCTGAAGTATATCGGTACATACTTATTTGGGGCTTTGGGGAAGGGGGATAAACTGTAGATGAAAACAGAGTAAAATTTATTGAAATGTTGTTTACTGTTTCTTTAAAAAAATCAGTTTTGTTATTTGATGGAACAGTTTGCTCATTAAGTTTCCAGTATTGTTTTGACTGTTGTGCTTTACTTCCTATATTTCCTATAACTGCAAATACTGGTGAGGATCTGGTTGGTTGTCTTCTCAATCCTGGTAAACAGTTCAAGAACTTTGTAGATTAGGCTGTTTTCAATTTGCATGCAATGTTCTAATGGATAGATTTATACTATAGATCTGTTTAAATAACAATATAGGAATAAAAAGTTTGAAAATAGTAAAAAATTCATGCTTAATTTTTTGGTATCTTTTTTTTCTCCTCACCCTTTTTTTTTTTCTTTTAGACTAAATTGGAGATTCAGAAGGCTTTGGAGGAAGATGCTACAGTGTATGAATATGACAGTATTTATGATGAGATGCAGCAGCAGAAGAAAGAAAGTAACGCCAGAGTGTTATCTGGAAAAGATGACAAAAAGGTCGATACCTGAAAATGTATGCTGTCTGTCTCATCTCTGTATGCTTGAAATAACTATGGTTGATTAACGTTTAAGCTTTAACAGATGCATTTTCTCATGGGGCATACAAGTACTGTGCACAAATCCCGTTACATAAGGTAACAGTTTGCAAGAATTTTGGCAAAACTGTTAGTTCATAAGATCCTTCAGAGTCCTGATCCAGTGGTATTCCAACTTTCATTGGTGAAACATGAGCCAGTTTCTGCAGTCCAATGCCCTTTCAAAGCATTGCTGAATTACCCTGACAAGTGATATTTTCATTGTTACTTACTCTATTTCTTTTGAAAGCTCTTGTCAGGTTAGGTGGGTGTAAAAGGAAGCTTCCCACTCCTTTGCAGCAATAGAAGGACTCTTAAAAGACAGAAGATAGAGCCATGAGAAATCAAAAAACATTTAATTTCATTCAGAGCAAAAATCATCCTAGTGAAGGATGGGTGGAATGTTTTGATTGAATACAGAAACCTCTTTTGTTATTGGGAAGGATGCCATGTTAGTGACCTAAAAGGGAGTGACAGTTTCTTTCAGGTAGCTGTCAAACAGTGTGAGAATATGTTAGATCAGTTTCTGTCAGTTTTCTTCCATTATCAGCTTTCTTCAACATCTCCATCAATCCCAATTTCGTGTTTTCTGAGCCACCTCATTTAGCTCTCAGAATTATAACTTTTTCCCTCCTATTTTAGCCCAGATATATCCAAAATATCCTCAAAGCAGCTGAGATAAGAAAGAAGGAGCAAGAAAAAAGAATGGAAAGAAAAATTCAGAAAGAGCGTGAAATGGAAGGAGGAGAGTTTGCTCACAAGGAGGCTTTTGTGACTTCAGCCTATAAGAAGAAGCTGCAAGAAAGGGCTGAGGAGGAGGAAAGAGAAAGAAGAGAGGCAGCTCTCGAAGGTGAGAGTCACACTGAAATAATAACTGGATCATAAGATAAATCAGATTAGAGCGGACCTCTGAAGACCATCTGTTCCAGTCTCTGCTCAAAGTCTGGTATGCTGTGAGGTCAAATCAGGTTGCTCTGAGCTTTTTCCAGTCTGGACTTGAAAACCTCCAGGATGGAGATTACATTCTTGGTGGTGTCTTTACCAATTGTGTTGTGTCTTACGAGTATTTGTGACACAATAAATCCAACCTTACTTTCTTTCTCTTAGCGTACCTGGATGTGACCAAACAGAAGGATCTCAGTGGATTTTACAGACATCTTTTAAACCAGAGGGTAGGGGAAGAAGAGATGCCTAAATGCAGCTTCCGTGAAGCCAGGTAGGATGTGATTCCAGAAGGCTTTCAGATAACAACCAGCTTCTGGCTGTTTGTGATTCCAGATTCACTGGAACACTGTAAGAATGAGAGGGAGTACTATAACACTGGTAGGGTAAGCTGGTTACTTTGTACAGCTGATTAACGGAATTATCTGGAAAATGTCTAATGATCGTCTGCAAGATAGAAACAAGCAGGACAGGGATGCTGTTTAAAAAGTATCAAGAGGACAGTCATACTTGTAATACTTCTGGTATTTTTCTAACCTAATATTTGGCAATCTGCATTAAGTTACATGCTTTGAATCATGAGGGAGACAAGGGGTAAAATAATGGGCTTAGAGATTAAGTCATAGGAAATGATGTTGTGATACGAATTTCCTGAAAAGAATGTGGGTCTCTATACTTATTCCACATGTACAGGTCCATAAAAAATTAATTGAGTGTTGATGCTGTGGTAAAAGGAAATTGATTTATATGGAAAATCCATTGGGAGTAGTTAAAAAATCTTAATATGTGCACAGTCCAAAGCAAAGTAATGAGATGAGGCAGAATTATTTATGTAATTGAGATGGTGAAAATCTGCCATGTGGACAAATACAGTGAAGGGGGATGTGTTTCTTATATGCAACAACTGATCATTTGAAACAATTAATTCAGGTTAAACCTTGCTTGAGATAGGCCTTAAATCTGGATGTCGCTAGTTAAGTGCTTGCCATCACAAAGAAAATGCAGCTTTCATCAGGAGATTTGCTAGACCTGAGACTGGATTGTTAAAAGTAAATTCTTAGCTTAAATGCTAAATGTGATGGCAGTGGAGTTACTCAGCTATCTGAAATAAGGGAGTTTGTGATTATGTATTTAGTATAAGGATATGCCACCTTATGAGAAATAAATAGGGAAAAGTAGTGTGAAAGAAGTACGAGTTCAGGATTAGTGACTGGAAGAAAAGCGGAACAGCTTCTTGAATTTAAGCAGAAAATGTGAAATTTGAGGCCACAGTTTGGTTATTTGACACTGAAAGTATTAGCGTACTTACGTGTTTGGAAAAACATCCCGTCTCAGGCTTTCACTAAAGAGAAATACCTGCTGGTTTTGGTAGTGCACAAAGATTGCTGCTGAGGTGGTTAAATGAATTTATGGTTTCTTCTTTTTATTGGTGAAATCTAAGTTACTCAGCTGCTTCTCTGTAAAAACAGTAGCAGTAGTGGTCAGACCACTTGGTTGTCCATTTGCTTTCATAGTTCTTTCAGAGCATCTTCAGACAGATGCAGTTTTGTACTGTGCAGAGATCATTTGAAATGATGGTTTCTTAATCTTGCAAGTTAAGGAAATGTTCCTTTTGTGAGCTGCATATAAAATGAACTCAGGGGAAAACACGTAGTGCTGTAGATGGTGCTCCCAGCAAGGCTTTCAGATAAGCTCAGGTGTAAATTGTAATTTTATTCTTTCTTGTGGTGGTACAATCAAACACAAAGAGAAAACGGCTCAATTTTCAGATCCCAGAATTTGCATCACTTGTCCCTTAAAGTAATCCACCTTTGACTTGTCATTTTAATTAGTCGGATTACTAAATAAATTATCTAACCTTTTAGCATAATTTTTAGTCATTATTCGTAGACTAACTGTGCTTTCAAGCATGCATCAAACATGGTGTGCTGATTCATAAGACTTTACCACAGACTGTTACTGCAGCTGTATGATTAAAAAGAAGAGGCTTGTGTGAGTAAACATGTACATCCTTACCAGTCAGAAAAGGACAACAAAGCACAACTTTTCTGTGTGCTGCCCAGATTGGTCCTCCATGGGTCGGCTTTTTGTATTTAAGGATCTACGAGCTGTTAAAAGACACGACTTCTGATTTAGTCACAGGAATGAGATCTTCAGAAATACTGGATTAAAAAATCTACTACTCCCACCAATGGAAGCTGTGTTCTTACCTCTGTCAACAAAACATACAACCTGCTGCTTCTCTGGATAAACACATAGGAAAGAATGTGTAGCTTGCCAAAAAGCTTACACAAGAATACAGATCTATGTCTTTTTCCTTAGCTGGAGGCTACAGATACTTAAACGTAGTCAGTATCTAAATTTATTATCTAAAATAAATTCAGCAGCTTGCATTCACCAATGAACCAGGTACAGATACTTAATAGAAATCCTTTGCCCTGGATTCCTGGAACCTGAGCCACCAATAATTTTGCTTTCTTAGACTTCTAAGCAGCATCTTCTGCTCAAGTCCTGACCAGAAGTCAGTTTGTAGAAAAGTCTGAGATTTCAGGCTGTGTAATGTTGTTCTTTCTTTTTTAACATAAAAAATGCAGGATAAATGAAGAAAAATCTGGCAGTTGTTATGATGAATCCAACCAAAAGAACAGGTGCCCCTATGAAGAGCAAAGACTGAAGCCCTCTGCTAAGAAACAGAATAATCCAGATGCTGATACTGACTTGGGAACTGATAGTAGTGATGATGATAAGAGACACAAAAATAGTAAATTAAATCTGAAAAAGAAGATAAAGAGAGAGAGCTCTGTGAGCAGTGAAGAGGAGGCTAAACGTCCCAAAAGCCACAGGCATTCCAGGTCACCAAGCTCATCCAGTGCAGAGGAAGAGCTGCGCACAAAAACCCAAACAAATCATCTTACAAAGAGGGGAGAGAGCAGACCAAGCAGGAGGGGAAATGACGAACAATACAGGGAAAAAGATTATGAGAGAAGTAGGACCCACGAAAAGGATCGCCAAAGGGAAAAGGAAGAGCGACATAGGTACAGTGATCACACTAATAGAGATAACTGTAGAAGGAGGGAAGAGCAGGATGATAAACAAAGGGGGAAGGAAAGAAAAGAGAGGGAGGGACACGGCAGAGAATGGAGGAAGGCAAAGGAGAGAGAAGAGAAGGGCTCAGAGAAGGAAAGAGAGAAAGAAAGAATAAGAAATGTTAAAGATAGATGTAATGACAGAGAGAAGGAGAGAGGAGAAAGATGCAGAGAGAAGGAAGATCATACGAAGGAGAGGAGAGAGAAATACGGTAGTGATGAAAAGAAATACAGAGAGAGGAGAGGAAGTACTCCTGCATCTTTAGAAAAAGATGGAGAGACTGATCTGGAAAAAGAGAGAAAGGGAAAAGAGAGAGAGACGGATGAGAAGGGAAGAGCCAGTTCTGGAATTTTGTCTGGGCAGAAACATAAAGCTGGAGAAGAAGGGGAGAAAGAAGAGAAAGAACAGGCACAGAAACCACCTGAGAGCATGAGCAAATTTGCCAAACGAAGCAATGAAGAGACAGTCATGTCAGCAAGGGACCGCTATTTGGCAAGGCAAATGGCACGTGTCAGCACGAAATCTTACATTGAGAAGGAAGAAGATTAATGTCCCTGTGAGATAGAAACGCTTTGTCTGTCAACCAAGAGGAGAAGCCACTGCTGCATGGACTCTTGTACAGAAGTAAAAGTGTATCCTAGCTATTTATTCCTGGCTCTCATTTAAGAAATGGTGTGTGCCATAATAGAACAACAACTTTTGAAATGGATTAATGGATCACTTGGTACACACTCTTAGTCTGTTTATACAGCTGAAATAGTAAATGTGGCTGACTCTGTCCACCCTGGCCTTCAGTACCTTGTGCCTGGTACTTGAAGATTCTGGGACAGAATAGGAGCGTTAAACAACATAAAGTGAGAATACCTGTAAAAGGGGGGGGGGGAAAGCAAGAAAAACAGCCTGAAGAATAATCTAGGAGATTTCTGTACGTAGGATGGTGTTTTGTAATCCAAATGCATATTGACATATGAATTTTGTATTTATGTGTAGGCTTTGGTTTGGGGGACCTGATGTACAGAAACGCTTGAATAAAGTGTAAGATACATACTGGATCTAACACATGGGTCTTTTTTAATGTTTGTATTATTTTACTGCATCTGTTTTGTGTGAAGTAAGGTATGAGTCTGTTTTCATGTGTAACAGTCATACCTGCTTGTTCTAGTGGAGGTAATATTTTAGGTTTATCAGTCAGTCTGTTTAAAGGTTCGTAATCAAGACTAAAGTTAATCTCCAGACCGTAACTTGATAAGTAGGATATCATTTGCAACACTTTTCATAATGGTTTCTTTCACTTTTTGTAGTAAATTTACCACTTTTAGGCTACAGTAAGGTGAATTAATGTTAAAAAAAAAAAGATTCTGAGATTGGTGTTTCTCTAGTACTTAGTTCAGCAGACTTAGTAACGAGACAAAATGTGAGTAAAACTGAATGCTAACCCTGCCAGATTATGAAGACTTGAAATGGAATGAGTTTTTTGTATGTAAGGTAATTAGTAGCTAAGTCCTCACTCCAAGTGTGGATCAGTTTGGTTTTGCTGTTCTGTTTAAACAAATGTAACGTGCTTTAGTTCTGTTGAAATAGAATGAAAGAGTATTTAGCAGTGGGCCGAGGTTTAAACACTAAAGAAAATTCTCTGCTTTTTGCCAGAGGCCGTGTTGGTATCGTAAACTGGACAAGATACTCTTTCTTGGAATTCAGTTTTATTTTTGCTCTTCCCGTAAAAGAGGCACAAGGGACGTCTACAGGTGGATTATGAATATTAAATTTATTACAATACCAGTTTACAGTACAAGGCACATACTGATGACTTACAATCAGCTTGCAACACTTGTAACTAAACAGTTGCATAAATTAATACAGGTGCATCATGTACAAGTTGGAGGAAATACTTAGTTCTGTACAGCTAAAACTCCAGTTTATTTTTCTGCTTAAAAGGCAAACATGGTCCTAGTTTAGCAGTTTCATAAATTTCTTTTCACCGTTCAGAATAGAGGGTGGGATATACTTGTGTGATAGGTAAGCGAAAGGCGAGCTGAAGAGAAGGAATTTGTTTGCCTCTAAACACTTCTAATTGCAGTGCAGCCCATTTGGTGTCAATGTGACTAGTTTTTGTACAAAAAAAAAGATTTAATGTTGCACTACCCAATAAATATTGGTTACTCTAAATGTTTTTAGATGGGTATGTAGAAGGAAGAAAAAAGATTCAGTGGTAAAAAGAAAGGAAATAAATTTCTTGATATTGCAACACTCAGCTAAATATACTAAAAAACGAACTTATAAGAAAATTTAGAAAACTTCACTCCAGTACGCCATATAACAAAAAAAGGTAACTAAACTGCCTTGCTAGTTCAGCATTTACAGAATGAAAACATGGATGTATTTTATCTTCATATTATTCAGGAAAAGCATTTTAAATCCTCTAAAGGGCTTCTGCGCCCACTGTTCCCATAAAGATCTCAGACTGGATTATCTTAGTGAAAAGAGAGCGAAGATCTATCACAAATTATCTTCTGGAATGTCTATTGCTAAAAATATTTTTCCTGTGACTTTGCATGCCTACATTGCTTTTTACATCTTCAAATAATTAAAAAGTTTTACCCTCTTTCCATTCTGAGAGACCTTGCCCTGTGACTGTTGCAGAACTTGTATTTAATATCAGGGCTTCTTGGCTGACTTTTAACCCTCTAGAAAACAGTGGCATTTTGTGGGAAGTTGCTCAGCATTCTGTGTTAGTGGAGAGACAGTGTCTGTCATATATTGGTGTCTTAAAAAGTACAAATTAAAGATGCATCTTTTGCCAGTTCAAATGCTGTTTATAAAAGATTAACATCAGTAGTACTGCACGCGAAATAGCAGTGGTTCCTGCAATTACCACTTAGCAAATCACCCCGTTAGACATAACGTTCCCGGTTCCAGTTTGTTTGCAAGGGCTGAAAGAGAAACTTTGGCTTTGATGCAGATAATGCACATATTTAACTCAACCTTCTCTGTCCTCACCTTTACCTTTCCTAATAAAAGGAAGGCTTCTGTTAGAAGAAGCTTTTGTAAGTGGGTATACGTAAATGAGCAATAGTTGGAACTTAAGTTTTGAGTTGTTTGGGGATGGACAGACTGGTTTTGTTTTTTTTAATGAGCCTAGCATGAAACAGTATCAGGTCTGGCAAGAAATTCCATTTATCTATTTAAATACTTGGAGGAAAAATACCTAGCATTAGCTGAACACCAGTCTGAAGACTGGAGAAGCTGGATGGGTTTTTTCCTTTATTTCCCACACTTGATACTGGATACGGAGGAGTACCTCGTTCACTTTACATTGACAGGTCATATGTATTTTTTCAATTAGTGAATTCGTAACAGAAAAATTTCTTGAAAAAAAATGTTTCTGATTGGTAACTTAATAACTAAAGAGTTTTCCAAAACTAAAAGAATTCCCAGGCTGTTTCTCTTTTCCTCACAATAAAGCCAGTTTTGGAAGTAGTTTTCAAATATGCTTAGAGGCTAAGCTACAGAACTATTTCTTTGGAGTAACTGTCCAGTGAGAAAGATGTTTTTTTAATGGTATTTCCTAGTGGCAATGAAAGAACATATTCCCTTTTTAAAAATAGTTTCGGAGTCTTCTGTTTGTAGTTCCAAAAGACCGGTCCTTATCCCTTTAAGTTATTTCCTTGTTGGAAGTTGGGCTTGAGACTTAAGTGAACTCAAGTCCATAGCTGAAGTGTGAGAGGCCTTCCAGGAAGTGTCTGCACATCTAAGGGAAAAAAACCTTGGTGGAAGCAATGAAAGTGTTTTCCAAAGGCAAACACCATCCCTGCTTTCCTCTAATACAGGAAATTCTTCATACCAGTGTCAACTCTTCAGTAGGTTTAATGCCTGCTGCTATCGATGCATATATAACCTTGATAATTTTAGCAGTACGTTACCTAAGTAGGCTATGAGATACAAAAGAGACTCTTTTCCTCTATTTTATTTCACTCTTGTTATAACCTGTGTGGTAGAATAAAAGTACAAGGCAAGTTTTTACATAAATGACGACTACTTAGGTTTACCTAAACTTCCACATAACTGCAGCAAAACTATTGTCCTCCAACTGACTTGGCAATTGCAGTCAGGCTGAAGGGCAGAGCATGTCTATGCATATACTATAAAAAGGTTAGTATGTGCATGGAAATTAATTTGCATATCAGTGCCTTGAAATTTGTTAGAAATAGTTCTGTTGAGAATCAATCCTGCTGAACTCTACTCGTTAAAAAGAAAATAATCCCTTCTTCAGGGTGAAAAACCAAATGCATTCACATTGGAATATGAGCTAATAAATCTTCAAAGTAGGTTTGTGTAGTTTGTTAAATGTACCTTTGTCAGCCAGCCAAAAGGATTATTCTAAACTGCAGTTTTGTGCTAGGAAAGAATAGAAAAAGCCACAGGCTCCAGCAAGTTGCAAGTGTGAAATTAAATTTTAAAAACACAAAAACATAAAAAAAAGCCTAAACCCGAAGCAAAGTAGAGCAGCGGATCTTTAAGATTCTACTTTTTGGCATCAGAACTCAAAAATTCATTGGTGGTCTGTAGTTTCTTTGGATGTTAGGTCTGTTGGGACAATGATTTTGTGAATACCTAGCTTAGTTAAGAAAACAGTCTAGTAAATGATTGCAACTTAGGTACTTACCAGGTAAGCCATGATGAGGTTTTGTGGCTTGGTTGGGACTAAAGGAAAGGGAAGCCTATGACATTACAAAAAAATGCTCTTATAGTATTTGTATGCAAGAAACAATTAAACAGAAACTGCTACCATCTACAAAACGCAGGAAATGCTACCAAATGTGTGTGCTAATGTATGCAGAGCTGTGTCTAGTGCTGCTCAGGATTGTTTCCTCTTCCTGTGTCTACTCCACTACAAACTGAGGGATTGAAGAATCGGCTATTTTATTTTCTAGTTTATAAAACCCTGTGTTACTTGAGTAACGTATGGCTATCAGAAATATTTGTATATTTTTTCCATGTAGTTTAAGCAATTAGAACCTTAGAAGCGAATACGACATTGCCCAGTACGAACGATCACATTGAGGAAGATACAGGAGTACTGCCACAGACTTGGGATGCTACACCTAATCCTGCCCGCTGATACTCGTCCTATGGCGGCTTAGGGAATCACGCACGCTTTCACACAGCCCCGGTGCCCGGGCGTGGAGTTGCGGTATTCTCATGCACACAGACATCCTTGTGTTTCCGGAGTGAGTGAGTTCTCAGGCAGTTCAGTCTGGTTAGAAGTGCACAGTCAATTTCATTGAATTGCTTGGATTAATGTGCCGGAGGCATTATGTTTCCAAATGCCCGTTTTCAGTGGTGCGGCCTCCGCAGAAAACTCCTCCATTTGTTGTCTCGGCTAGAAACGTAATTCTTTGGGGAGAGTACAGGGAAATTACCTTTTATGCTTCCCCTGCTCTCCCCTCAGAAAACAGGTTAGCTTATACTGCATTCATGCGGATGTCTCCAAAAGGAATTTCTGTAGCTGTTTCTGGAGTAATGCTTTTCAGAATACGCTGTTGAAAAGAAATCAGTGTTAGAAACTGATTCATTTTAGAGATATTATATACCATGACAGCCATTTGGAAAGAGATTTATAACAAAAATATTTCTCTGGTTTGAGTTCTCTCTCTTGAATCACACAGAGATGTGTCAGGCTTCGATTATCTCAGCACTCTGAAGACATAAGATGCTATAGAAGTGCACAGCATTAATTTTTAATTATTTGTAACTTAGAATGTGAATCAAAGTTTGACAGATGTATTAATGGTTTAGGACTTTGCTGTTTACTTGAATACCCCGAGCCAACTGACCGTATTCTTTCTGGTATTTATGTGAACTTACAGAAAATCCCCAAAATGTCATCACAGGCTGCCACAGATTTGTGGCAGAGAAATCTTACCAAGTGTGGGAAAGAAAAAGAAACTTGTTCGTACAGATGTACCCAAGGGAAGCAAGCTTTCACTGCCTCATTCACTTGGTAATATCCCCTGTGTGATTTCTAAGAATCAGTTAGAACCTCCAGTTCACCAGAGGTTAAAAAAAATCACTTGACTATTTGATAGGAATATGTCAGTGTTCGCAGTAAGACCTGGGGAGATTTGTGAATCACTCAGAATGGGCCGACGACTATCAGCTGGCTAGGAACGGAACAGCAATAATCCACAAGTCCCTGGTCCTCAGACCCTAGAAAAATCCACATGTAATATTTATAGGAATCGCCTCCTTCCTTACGGTCAAACAGAAGCAACAGAGCATCGTGGATACCTCCTTAAGTGTTCCTGGAGTGATGATCAACCGATAAACCATGTAGATTGGAATACAGATGACAGAGGAGGTTCCTATGCAATAACCCACTACTGTGGTCCAGTAGGGATAATTGTAATCAAAAAGCCTTAGCTCAGGAGGGTTGGACAGAAAGCTGCAAGTGACGAACTGAAAAAGAAAGAGAGGGAAGTATGAATACATGTCTTCCGATGGCACGCGCTTAGTTCGGGGAACTCTGTGTCCCGGTGTAGCATCGAACTGGAAAAGATCAGTAGGACTCAAGAAGGATTAAATATATGTTGACACTGAAAAAATCCTAAATGACATTACTATGGATTTAAAAAAACAAGCAAGCCAGAGAACCCCCCAGACCACTTTTGGATATCCAGACTTTCCTTCAGGAAGTTTACAAGAGCTCTGGTGCTTGGGGGTGTAGCCCAACCAGTAACTGAAAGGAACTCGGTAAGATTCTCATACAGGTTGCTTATTCCACATACGGTGGGGTTTCTTGCCTAAGAAACATTAGAGAGAAAATTGGACTGCACTTGTACATTTAAAGGGAAAAAAAAATGTTAGATGGACAGAATCAGATTGGTTGATAGCAGCGTGCAGAATTCATCTGGTTACCCTTCTACTGAGCTTGACTGAAGCTAAAGCACCCCTTCCAGAAAGGCATCATCTGCATTTTAAGCCACCAGAAATGGGCAGTGTACACTTTTAGCTACTTGCCCTGTATTTAATCATCCTCTGCTTTGTCTGAATTTAACTGGCAGCCGCTGTGGTGGTGGTTTATGCAGCTCTTTACTGGGTTGTTGACCCTTTTAATACTCTTTCAAATGCTGTTAAAGTACTTATCTGGGGTAATCACATAACTCTTCATTTTCTCTCTGATAACCTATACAGATTCCATTTTTTTCACTATTACTTACTTTCTACATATTTGTATTTTCTGTGATATTCTCCCATAGCATTTCAGTTCTTCAGTAGCTTTTACAGATGTTAGTGCTAGTTTGGATATAGTATTCAATGAATGCTGTTAGATCATTTTCCTGTGCATATCCTTCATGACTGAAACATTTCTTGTGAAACAACAAATACTTTTAGTTGAATATTACAGGAATAATATTTGTGGCTATCCTTGGAAGGACCTCTGGCTCCTTTTTTTCTCAGAGTCATCGGATCATCAGGATTACCAGCAAAATTTCCATACAAAAATAGCATACTAGCTTCTGGGCTTTCCTTAGTTCAGTTTCCACAGAGAATACAAATAGCTCTGCCTAGTAACCACATCACCAGAGCTGAATTCCTCTCTGTTTATTTTACTGTTTTAGAATCACAAAGAGGACAGTAGTATAAAAATTATTTGTGGTGTCACACTTTTATTTATAGCCTTTTCTTCCTTTCTTTTTCTAGGAGTAATAAAATGAAGAACTGTTAATCATGCATTGATCATTACAAGCGTTTTGAATTCACTCTCTAGGTCTTAAATCTACGTTCTGTGCTTCATAAACTCCCATCTCGACTTGCTCTGCTCCCACTGAGGGTAGTAACAATAAAAGATAGCATGAACTAATTTTGGATCAGGAAATGAACACTTTATGTTAAAAGTGCCACTGCCAAGTCAAACATTGGGGCAGTATTTCCAATTCTGAATTATAGATTTCTAAAGGTTGCATTTAACTGCTGTAAATTTTAAGTGGAATATTCTAAAGCTGTCAGTCAGCAGTTGCTGAGGCAGAACATCTACTTATCTTGGTTTTCCTCCCCAGACACTTATGTTTCATCGTCATCTTTTATTGCTTCATTTTGCTGAGGTAAATATAAAGCAACAAAACAAGGTAATTTTGTTCAGCAGAGGGAAGGAGGGCAGTTATTCAGAACCCTGTTTTGCTTATCTAGCTCATCTACAAATATCCTTAAAATAGTGAGTTAGTAACAAGACCTTGCAGCATTGTGTTGGATGTTTCACTAATTGAACCTTTTTAGTTTAACAAGAATTGTTACTAAAGAACTTCACAAGAAGGTTCTGTAATGAAGCTTTTAGAAGTCTAAGGAACTGCATTGTTCCACGGTAATTTTCTTGTGCTGGAAAGAAAAAGCTCTAAAGAAGACTCACCAGAAGGAAGATGGGACTAATTGCTACCCAGCAGACTCGCCAGTACCAGCCTGGGGTAAAGCCTAGCATTTCTTTCACATCGTTGCAAAACTGGGTGATGCCTGTGGAGAGAAGAGGAAGGAGAGATACAAGTGACAGCAGACACAGGTTGTTGGTAGGTAGATGCACAGCATTTTGTATGCACAGCAAATAAATTCAGAATCCATCATGAAGGGCTGTTCTGTTCCTATTACTCAATTATATTAAATCTTTCATTAGTCTGAATTATAGCTCTTGTTACTTTCAGATATCAACTGTACTTCTGTCAGAGAGAGTAATTCTCACTGATTTGGTAACCAGTGGGTTTACAAAAAGGTTTGGTAAACTTTTTTCCCCGAGACACCAGTGATCTTGTCTGCAGAGGCTCAGGGTTAGCGTTGTTTGGCAGCGTGGCAGCGTACGTACCATAGAACCAGGCCACAGCAACTGCTTCCAGGAACACAACGGTTAGGACAGCCGGACCAGTGGCGTATTCTTCAAACAGCTTTACCACATACGCGCCTCCCTAGGAAGGAGATCATATCATCAGTGAACCAAAGATCCAGTGATGGAAGCCCTGTAACACTGCTCTTTATTTGTTATTGCCTTCGTCTGGAGCAGAGTGTTCACGGATGGGTAATTCCGTCGGTTCTGTCGCTTTCTGGCTGATCCTGCCAGTGAAATCCTTGATCTACTCGCTCTCTGTGAACATGTTTCACCAGTGGAGCTGCCATGCAGAAAACTAAATGCTAGAATTGAATCTGCTGGATGTTAACGACCAAGTGAGATGGGATGGGATGGCTTTTTGCATGCCTTCTGTGATGGCATCTTCTTCCTCCGACTTGAGTCATAGTTACTGGACAGGAAATAAATAAGGTGTTGCTTTGTTTGCTTTCCATTTGGGATCTGGAATGATGGAGGAGGAGAACATTGTCTCTCAGAGAGGAACTAAGTTTCCTTTTACTGCAGATGTTTTAAACGAGGAGGAAGATGCACATAAATGAGCAAGTGGAGTGAAACGTGACAGGAAAGCCAAGGATTTTTTCCTTGTCCCTTATGATCATTACACTTATTAGTCAAAACGCTGCTTGTTGTGAAAATGAAATCTCACAAGCCCCACAGAGACTGTTTGTGACTGACGGTGATTTCTGGCCTGATTTGATGAGGAGGATCCAGGAAATTCATTGCTAGAAATTTTGGGAGAACAGCAACATTCAATCACAGCATTGTCTAGCAGATAATTTTTGATTATTCTTTTTTTTTTTAAATTAAAGATACATTTCAAACATTGCAAAAATTAAAATAACAATTTGTATTATTTTAAACACGTGGTTTTTGAGAGCAAGAGTTGAAACACATACAAAATGTGGAAGGTTATCTGCTTACTGACTCAGCAGCTGGAGCAGCGGCTGCGTCATTTATGATCTGTAGCACATCAGAGTTTTGCTGAATTGCAACGGGATCATTTTGCAAGGCATTTCCTAGTGACAGACTCTTCACATTAATTCTAAATATAGATTTCTAATGCATAAAGAAAACAAGCTGGAGATTTAATCTGATTTCTTGAAACTCTCTTCAAAAAATACTACCCTCTCCAAGATGTCATTTGCAGGAAACTGCTCTGATTCTGCTGGTCCTGTGTGGAGCCAGGAGTTGGACTCGATGACCCTTGTGGGTCCCTTCCAACTCGGGATGTTCTATGATTCTAAGGAAAGTTGAGAGGTGGGTAAAATACTTACAAATGTCAGGGTTGCTAATGACCCCAGAAAGCAAACGATGGTCAGACCAAGGACAAACAATTCCCTGCGTTTGCTCCAGACATGCGGGAATTCATCCAGTACGCCAGTAATCACTCCCTCTAGTCCTGCAAACTGAAAAGCATGGAAAAAATCACTGGACAATAGAGGGCAGGTTTACATGCTTTAAAGTGGGTTTCAATGCATAAAGGAGCTTTAAAGCATTGAAACGCTGGTGCTTTATTCTGCCTGTGGAATTGGTGCGACTGCTGCATAGACAGCCTTCCTTCAGAACTTTTAAACTCTTCAAGGTGGGGATTTAGCCTTCACGTATCGGTAGGCAGCACCTATCATCCAGAGGAGTACTCTGCTGCAGGTGATAGGGTGCTGGTAAGGGGTAGGTGGCTCAGTAGAACCCAGACTGAGAAATCAGCTGAGTTCAGCTGTCCTGGAAGGAGCTGGTTCTTAATCTGTAAAAAGAGGCTGACATGGCCAGTTTGTAGAACATCTCCCTTTTCCATCTCAAAACGTTTCCTTTTTGGCCACCTCCAGTTCCTGCCTTTTAAATCCAATTAGCGTGAAAAAATCCCAGAATTTAGTAATTGCTTTGTAAAGTTTACAAGAGAGAAAAGAGCCTGGAAGGCTGCATTCCACCAGGAGTTCATGAATCAAGTGCTTTTGTTGTGTTTCCAGGTCTGTTACGAATTGTCACAATATGGCACTGACAAATCATTTTATTTAGGCCTGTTTAGGTCAAAATTGGAGTAATAGTTGGTCTCTTAGAGAAGGCACACGGAGCTGCCAGTCGTGCTTTAAACCCTTCAGTGATGGTGCAATATTTGTAATTCTGTTTTTTCTGATGTTTGTGTGGAGGGGTAAGGCTGTGCACCCCGTATCTGAGAGGTTCGCTGTCTCGCCCACTGCCTACTCACCGTGCTGTCTAATCCCAGCGTGAGTAACATCAGGAAAAAGATGATGGCAAAGAAAGTGGAAGCAGGCATGTTTGCAATGGCCTCTGCGTACGTAATGAAGAGAAGGCTGGGTCCTGATATTAGAACAGAGAATTAGGGTTAATCATCAGCGCCGTAGGACAGCCTGTTGCACTGTACCGTGTTGTCTTCCAGGGAAAACGTCTCCCCCCAGGCTATTTTGCAGTGTGCAGTTAGCAGCGCGTCTGTGAAGCTGCATGCAATGTGACTTCGACATGCTGCCTTTATGGAATAGTTTTTTAGCAGTACTGTGTATTTATAACAGTGCCCTTATCATAAAGTCAGTCAGTAACCTGATATATACTAAATATTTTGCATAACTTGGGCTGTTCTCAACCTAGAAGATAATATACAAATATAGTCTAAAGATAACATACAAATACAGTCTAGCTTAGAAGCAGTTTGAGAGATGTGTACGAAAAGCTAGCCTACCAGTGTCTTTGGCAACCTCTGATACATCTTCGTTCCTCATCTCAGCCATGTATCCCAGCACAGTGAAAATAACGAATCCAGACACAAAACTAGTCACACAGTTCACGGTACTGGTAACCAGAGCATCTCTGCAACAGAAGACCTAACTCATATCAGGGAATCGGCATCAGCTAGAAAGGACAGTTTACTACCACATGGAGTAAGTTACTGCTCTGGATAGACTCCTACAAAAGCTAGGGTAATACACTGACAAGAACAAGCAGCTGATTGGAAAGAAAGAAAAGTGACTAC
Organism: Psophia crepitans; assembly: GCA_013399095.1. NCBI lineage: Eukaryota > Metazoa > Chordata > Aves > Gruiformes > Psophiidae > Psophia > Psophia crepitans. The sequence goes on along the minus strand of VWZZ01006361.1, from coordinate 176,782 downwards.
TTTTTCTTCTTCAACTTCAAACATTCTATAACATTACTCTGGCACTGGATTGAATGCCGGATGGATGCTGGTGTTTTTAAAAAATAGGAATTGCTATAGGAATAGTAAAGATTCGAGAACTTTATTTTACAACTTATAAATAGAATTTTTCAAGACAACAAGGAAACAACTATAAATCACCTTTCAGCTCAAGACTCTAAAATAATTTCCTAACTGACTGCTGAGATTAAATAATTCTAATGTGATCATTTGGCAGGGCTTTAGTCTTATTTTTTTTGTGGCAGCTTTCTGCATCTTAGACTCCTTGCTGCAATTGGTAGAGATTATCTCTCTTCACAACAGAAGAAAGGTTTTAGATTGCAGGTTCTTTTGATAAGGACTTTTGCTCTGTTACGCTTCAGTCTGATTTGTAGGTACACAGGTCTGACAATCCAGTGCTGTTCTCCAGCACGGGGTTTCTTTTTCGTAAATACCCACAGTTACTTTTATTAATTCGATTTTACGTATAGAGTAAGGTAGAACTCACTGGTAGCAGTTGTTATGGAATTTGTTGTAGCTGGCATAAGCCAACAGGACTCCAAAACCTGGACCGAGGGAGAAAAAAATCTGAGCTGCTGCATCCACCCAAACCTGAAAAACATTGAAGATCAAGAAAAAAATGACGTGAAACACAGTGAATGAGTTTGGCGTGTTCAGAATATCACAGAGCCCTACAAAACCATGTTTCACTAGTCTGCCTGTATTCTAGTCCTGATCTAACCAATGTTTTGTTAAGAGAGATGTTGAAATATGACTATTCATCGTAGATCTGTGAGGGTTATAAACACCCGCAGTAATTTTAGTGCCTGTGTTGTGCTTATTGTATCTCCTTACGCTATTCTGGGGCCTCACAGGCAGTTTCACTTCTGACAGCATCTTCAGTTTAACACAACTTTTGTTAGGTACAGAGTGCGTTCTGTCCATGATGTTGCAGTGGGCTTGGCCCTTGTTCCTCCAAACTGTGTGCACTGTGGAACAGTCCTGTGTTTCACCGTGCGTCCTCCAGGCTAAGCAATAGATGGTTGCCGCTCGGATTTCTCCTAGACTTAATGGAAATACGTAACAGTGTGGGTGCAGCACCAGTCCTTAGGACTCAATTCAGCTTTGTTGTAGCCATGACAGATGCAAGTGTGATGATCTTGTTATGAAAAGCCTGTTGTACTTGAAAAGTGGCCACAGCCCTAATGAGTAGTGTTCCTAAAGTACAATATCAGTTCTCTTTCTGAAGGTGAAAGTCCTCATTCATTTATCCTCTTTTGATTGAAACATGGAGTTCATTACAACTCATTTCTAATATTCTCTTCCATCGTGTGAGGCCATCCTGTATCATCCACAGACAGCTCTGTCATCGTCCAGCACACAGATTGCAATCTGCTGTCCTCACTTCAGATACATCCAATACAATATCAATGCCCTTTATTGCTTTTTCAGAAGATGTGGTCCCTTATTGGAGATGCTGCTTTATCAGAGACTGGTGTCTTTTCATTTCCTTTTCATTCAGAACTCTCCATATCAGCTGGGCAGCAGCAGACTTGCAAACATTAGAATTTTTAATCTTTGTATTTGTCGTATTTATTGCTTTGGGGTTTTTCCATCACCCTCCTCACTAGACACTTTCATAGGCAGTGAAGAAAGTGCAGCCTCGAGCCTGATGGACTGTTTGTCATCCACACAGTTCAAAGCTGAATCAGATACTGGAATGCTTTGGGTTTGTTGGTTAGCTCGGTCTTGTCCTCATTCCTCCTCTCCTTTCACATCTCAGCAGCATATGCAGGCCTAACTGATTTATTCCTTCTCCACGAGCACTTGCACGCATTACTGAGCCATGTTGTAGTTCGTGGCTACAGAGACTCTCCTTGGGCTTATCTGCCAAAGCTCATCACAGGATGGAGATCTGAAGGTTCACCTCTAGTAACCTGCACTGTTTAAACACGGGCAACTGTGGACACTGTTCAGCTTTGAAAAAGTCTGCCCAAGCCTGTAAAGATCGCTTCACAGCCCAAAAACCTGCAACTAAACCAGTCGTTAGGGCTTAGTAAATTTATTTTGCTCAGTATGACTGTCATAGGTAAAGGATTTTGTTGCACTGTAGCAGCAATCATAGTTTCTCGCTCTGTGTCAGGCTGTTCACCGTTTCCCTGGCAAAAAACTGGTCACTCATTTTCTTTCTAATCACATCACTAATTCTATTCAACCACTATATGGGAACCCTACTACTAGTTCAAGCTAAATGGATGGGTGACTTTAAAAACATCTTTATAATTATGGAAAGAATAGCATGAGTGTCTGAACACGAGCATGAAGTCAGGCTTTTAAGTCCATGCTAAGACATCTCTTTAAATCGTGCTCTATGCTGAAAATAGACATTGATGTATATACATGCTGATATACCTGCTGACAGGCTAAAAGCAAATCTCTACCCTTTCACAATTTTTTTTTTTTTACCTCAGTGGCCAGGAGTTTCTGCCAGTCAGGTTTCAAGTAGTAGAGGACACCTCTCCAAGCCCCAGGCAAAGTTGCACCTCTCACCAGCAGGATAAAGAGTATGATGTAAGGGAATGTGGCAGTCACCCATACCACCTGTGAGGGAAAACAGTAGGATAGCATTGGCCGTGGGTAGTAAGTAAACAGGTGATAATGAGTTATTTTTATTATAGCTCTTAGCATTTAGAACCCCTTCAGGTGAGCTACTCAGAAGGTTTGCAAACAGGCAGTTTGCACATCTATACCCACGCTTTCTCTTGGCAGCGTGGCTCTTCTCTGGAGAACAGTGGTGTGACTCTCGTTACCTATTACTCGGATAACAGTAGCAGTCACTCTGCAGTAAATACATGAGCCTATAATCCCTGTCATGGAGACAGTCTGAGATAATTCTGTCAAATTAACTGGCTCCTTTAGAACCGCTGCGGGACTATACTGTACCGAGTTGATTTGTCTTGCTTTTGCATTCACCTTGCCAGATGTTTTGACCCCTTTCCAGATGCTGAAGTATACAATGGTGAAGATTAACAATAAACAGAGGGTCAATTGCCAGCTAATGCCCCCCAGGTCATCCAGCCCATTGGATCTGTGCACCTGCAGAACTTGGCGGCTGTATGAGGAAAGAAAAACACAGCATAGATTTTTTTTTTAATAAATACTTGTGTTAAGCTTTGAACAGTCCCGTACTGTGGTCTGAGCATTACAACTTGTCCTGAGGCCTTGATAAGTAGCCTTCAGAGTCGTGTCATTTTGAGTATGTTTTTTTAATTAAAATCTTGATATTAATGGTACACCAGTGATGATAAATGATAAGTGATGACCCCTGACAATGTTTGGGAACCTCTGATCTAAAATAGAGTACTCTCCCGTACAACCTAAGCTTACATACATCTAGAAGCATTTAGTTCTTTGAATAGTTCAGAAAAGGGTACCATTAATAAACAGCCCTGCTGCCCCTCCAAAGTAAAGCTTGCTCCGTTCCACCGTTCTCTCTAATATTACTGTCCTCACTTACATGCACTTACGTATAAAATTCTTCTGCGGGAGAGATGGAGTGCTGGGACCAGCTGACGTTGTCCTTGCTGAAGTAGTTCGTGCAGTTGCCTGTGTTCCAAGCGTTGGTGCACTTAGTCCATGGCAGCTCCGCCGTGAAGGAGGATACGAGGTAGTAAAAGGCCCAAGCCATAATGGTGTTGTAGTAGGAGGCTACGTAAAGATCTATTACACAGATGGCAAAGCCAATTCCTAGTAAGGCAGGAAATAATTACATGAAGTGAGTGTACATTTTAAGCCAAAAAAAGAGAGGAAGGAATTGGTTATCACATCAGCTACAATTAGTAACTATCTAAGCAGCTCTGCAGGAGGTACGTGTATGCTCTCGAGTATTTACAAGACTGGGATTTCTTGTGGCTTTGGAAACACTCAGGCTCTGATTCCAAAAATCATCCTTAATCAAGGCAGAACATGCTTACATTTTTTTTTTTTTTCCATGTGTTCCTAAATTCCTGGAATTTAGAAGTAGGCATCTTGCACTCTCAGTAAATAAAAAAAAACAAGGCCAGAGCTCTAACACTGTGAGCAGGAGTAAACGAACAGATAGAACAGGTCCTTCTGCTCCAAAAGGCTCCATGGTAGGAGAGCAGTCGACAGACCAGGCTGAAGACGGGGAATCATTTCTTTGTAACATCTTCGTAATAGAAAGTGTAGATCTTTATGATCTTTATTGTGTCCTGGTTTTAATTTTGCCTTGGATTCAGTAATGTTGCACTTTATTAATTACATTTTTGGGTGGGGTTTTTTGTTTGTTTTGTGGTTGGGTTTTTTTATATTTTCAGGTTTGGGTCAGAGAAAGTGGCTTGGCCTCTATCTAATCACTTTGAGAGTTGCACGTCATACCTTATACGAGAGTACACACACACGTCTGCAGGTGTACATAAAGGTTAATGAAAACTCTCTTTGTAAAGCCAAAATCTGATGCAGAACAAGCCTTACATTATGAGATTTTCTTTTTTTTTTCCTTCTCAGAAATTTCACCTTTATAGGAAAATCTTCCAGTTATTCAGAAAGTTCCTAGTAATTTTCCATTTCCCTTCTTTACCTTTGAATATAGGACATATTTTTCTCCAAATTGAAATGCACCCATTCCTGTGGTACTGTCCTAGTGCTAGTTCCATATAGAAGAGAGGAATCCCTCCAAAGATGGCCATAATTGTGTAAGGAATGAGGAATGCTCCTGCAAGAAAGCAAGCAGATGATTGTAACTCTTCCGAGGACTTCTCTTCCAACAGTGCCAGCACTCCATAAACAACAGTTCCTTTTATCCCACAGGGAAAATGCACATCCCCTCCCTAGCCAGTGTGCCACACTGAATTACCATGGGATTTCTTGTAAGAGTAACTACTTATTAGTGTGAATAAGAAGCAACACCCAGGCCAAACTTCTCCCATTTCTGTCCCAAGTCCACATAGGATTCACCAAGACTGTATGGGCTACAATGGACAGAGTTGTGAGATGGGCTACTGCTAACATAATTAATCTTCAGTAAAATGCCTTTGCTGCATCAGGGAAACGAGGACACAAGATCTCCCTGATTAGATTTATATTTTGGCTGATATGTCAGTGAGACCAAGACCTAGCATTCCTGATGGCTTGGTTTTGACATGTTGGTTTATCGGATTTTAAAATACTCCTTGGCACAGGGATCGAGTCTTTTCTCTTGGAAAGTGGTTCTGCACCTAACTGGCTCTCAGCTGCTAGTTGTACTGATTTTTTAAGATCTTGCTAAATAGTTTGTCTTCCATCTTATTGTGTCTAGTTATCCTATCCCAATATTTGGGTTTTCCAGTCTGCTTGAGAAGTAATTTCCCCTTGGTCATTTGTTATATATGATATTAAAATAAGCCACTAAAGTACCAATTTATAAGCAATAAAGTTCAGCATTAAGGAACAGCTTACAGAACTAGTCACTGACCTCCTCCGTTTTGATAGCATATATAAGGAAATCTCCACACATTTCCCAGATCCACTGCATATCCAATGACAGAGAGCAGAAAGTCAATTTTTTTACTCCAGGTCTCTCTGTCTTCTAGCTCCATCAGCTGCTGCTGGCCTTCTGCTGCGCAGGTGGTGGAAGTGGTGGTTGTAGTGGTGGTTGTGGTGGCCAGGGCAGTGCACTGGGCATCTTCCACCTCTCCCATCCCATTGCAGGGAGCAGAGCTCTGAACCGCTGAATAGCCATTTGAGATCTGAGCTGCCTCCCCCTTATCTCCCTGGCTGGGATGGACTTTATTGCCATCCTCCACAAGCCGTAGGGCAGATTTAGGGTTCCTGACCAGAAGTCCATTCTCTTTACAGTCTTCTCCTTCGTTACAGTCTGAGACATCTTTCTTGGAAGTCAGCGGCTCAGTCTCATTGCTTGTTGCCTTTTTTTCCATTTTTTTTGTTCCCGAGATTTGTTCTGATCACTTGCAGACGGACAGCGGCACAGAGTCCCCTTGTGGCTTGTCTTCCCACGCTTTTATTCCCAGGAATTTTAGAATTCCTCTTCCATATTTAAATCCATCAGACTGAAGACACAAACACCATCTAAGAAATGAAAAATAGTTAAAAAATCTGTTACAGGGCTTACTGATGCTGGTAACTTTCACGTTACAACTGACAGATTCTGTGATTAAAATACTTTTGGAAATAATTAACCATCACAGCATGCAGTATGAATCATTTGGCAGATAATCCATTTTGTACAGAGAAAGGAGGGAAGCAATCATCCTCTTCTAGAGCAGAAGTCGGTGTACCTGGCTCATAACCCCTCAGGCAGATTTGCTGGACTTTGTGCATTGTTGGACAACTCACAGGCAGTCACACTCCTGCTGTCTTCTGGTACCACACGTTCTCCCTCTGAACACTGGTTTCACACCCAGGGAGATTGTGGAACTCCCAGTTTGCAGAAGTGAGGGCAGAGTTTAGCGCTGCTTGTATTTTCATTTTCATAAGTTCATCCTGTGAGTTCTACTGGTAATTGCTAGATTCACCCAGTATGAAGGGAAAAGAATTAATTAAAGCAAATGTGAGTTAACAATGGATATACAAATTACATTTCATGACCACCTTTCTTCAGAAATCCCACAGTGTCTGCTATGTTTAGCAGCAGACCTGGAAGGCTTAAACTAAAGTTTAAAAAAGTGTTTAAATCTCAGTGGTTTTGCCTCAACTAACCTTGAGGCTCATTCAACACTAATAGCAAGGGAAAAAAAAGATCAGGAAACTTCAGTTTGATTGCTTTGAGAAAGAACTAACATGTGGGTCTAAAGGACAAGACTCATCATCAGTTTTATTTAATTTCTTGGGGAAATAAAGGCATCTCTCTCTCGGTTTGAATCTGCTAACGCTGTGGTTCCAGCCCCAGGAAGGGTAGTGGGCACTAATCCTGTGCTGCTGTCCACCGCCAGCAAAAAGACAGGCACTGGGAGAATCCCTGGCTTCCCCTGCCCTCTTCATACGTGCTAGAAGCGTAATCCAGAGGAAATAAACCATGCTGAAATAAAGAAAAAACGTATAAGACAATTAACTTCTCATTCAGAACAAAGAGCACAGAAAAAGAATTGTGATTCAGTGGGTTGTGTTTTATTTTCTGCTCCTTTGTTCAGGAAATGTAAATACTCAGCTGCCTTTACTCAACAAAATCTTGAAATAGGAGCTGATTGTCTGTGCTGTAAATTCCCAGGGGTAGTAACCTCGCTTTACAGCTAGCAAAGTATTACACAATCTACACGGTGCCACCACATATTACCTAATTTTTCCTTTTCAAAGCATTTTACCGCAGTAAATACCGTTGTCACATCCTAGCAGAAGAAGCAGCAGGATTTCACTTTCAACTGTTGGAAAAACTAAAGCAGAGAGGGGATATTTCTTGCTCGTTGCCAGAATTTACTCATTACTCAAGTTTTCCCCAGCTTTCAGCCTTGACAAAGACAGTTTGTTAAACCTCTTCCTAAACATTTCTCAGTGCGAGCAGAAAGGGAAGGAAAGTTATCGAGCTGCAGAGCAAACAGGAGGATGTTCTCGAGATAAAGTCACCTGAAGATATTGTTTATAACTTTCAGAAATCTCTAGTTCTTCAGGCTTACATCGTCTTTACCCAGATAATGGTCTTTTCATCACACAGCAAGCAATGCATCATTAATTCTGAATTCTTACAAGAGCAGTACTTTGCTACCATTAGTTAATCATCCACAAAGACTGAAACATCTTCAGAGTTCCAGCAAAAAATACTACGGCAAAGAACAGGAGTTTCAGTTTTACCTGCAAGACTATAAAACCTGAATGTCTTTGGAGTCCGAAACCTTCCAAATGTCCCAAAAGAGCTTATGTAGATGAAAACAGTCCTACCACCACTGGTGGCAAAATAAAAATCCGAGGAAAAGCCACAGCCAATCCTCCCGTTGCATAGAGCATAGTAAAGATAAGGCAGGAATATGGAAAAGTAACCTGAGCCCTTCTGGACTTTACACCTCTTACTCATATATGGGAAAGCAGTAAAGGATGTTGATTTACCTGCATTATCTCATGAGACTGAATTTTCCATACTGAGGCAAACTTTTACTGTATTTATAAAACGCTTTATTTCTGCACATAGATACTTCTTGGCAATTCCTTTACTGAGGAGAGGTTGTTGAATGTATCGCTGATTTCCCAGATCTGTGACAAGGTAGTCGTCTTATCCAGATCTGAGCTCCTTCTGGTCTTCTGTAGACCACAGGAAAGAAATATCACGTTATTTGAAATATTTTTGTAGAATTTTCAGTAGCTTGAGCCTCAAAAATGCAAAATGATGTGTGAACTTTCAAGGGCTTGAGCTGGAATTTGAACTATTCCTTTCTGAAAGAATTACAGCTCGTCAGCTACCCTGGGAACTCCCCGGAGTGACAGCCTCTGCAGCTACGCAGTGGTGTTCACAGTGGCATAGCTGGCACACGTGCACAGAACAGTTGCAGAATCAAAAGGTTTCAGTACGCTGTAAAAAACTGTGGGAGAGTGTACTTTCCTCCCCTCTTGCTACAATTCAACACAAACAAAATTATCTGCAGGAATTGTAACTGCTACAAACAGCACAGACAGCTGCTGAACTAGAGCTCCTGGGGTTGAGAATAGAATAGAATAGAATCATTAAGGTTGGAAGTGACCTCCAGGATCATCTAGTCCAACCATCCCCCCCCCACCTATTACCCACTAAACCACGTCCCTAAGTACCACATCCAACCTGTCCTTAAACACCCCCAGGGACGGTGACTCCACCACCTCCCTGGGCAACCTGTTCCAGTGCCCGACCACCCTTTCCGAGAAGAATTTTCTCCTCATCTCCAACCTGAACCTTCCCTTGAGAAGTCTGCGAGGACCACTAGGGAAGACACCCTAGAAAAGTTAGCTACCTGTGAAGGGTCTTGCCCACATCAGCCACCGCCTCCTCTCTGTGCACCCATCTCTCGGTAGTTACAGGTCCCGTGTGACGGTAGTGAATGATGTAAGAAATGGCAGTTTATTACCTATTTTCAACCTGAGCTGTCGCAAAGGTTGCTCTTACATAAATTACACATTGGCTTCTTATCATCAACATAATTAGCTACAGAAGAAAAAGAAAAAACCAAAGAGATAGCTGCGCCTTCATTTTGGTTTGATCTGTGTTTTGTAGATGCGACTTTGCTCCTTCGAGGGGCCCTAAGTGTCTTTGGCTTTCCTCTCTCTGGTAGCTCCGAACAGGGATTACTCTAAAGGGCAGGTTCCATCTCCGTAACGCTGTGCAGCCCAGGAGCACGTGCAAGGTGCTGTTCTGCCAGCCCTGTAAACTGTGCTCCTCCTTACTCACAGAGTGACTAAAGAGGAGTGACCCTCCTTACAGGAGAAGCACCCTGTGACGAGGAGCGTGTCCTCCACAACTCTTCCCTGCTTTCCTTGTTTGTTGAAAACCCTAGGACGGGTAACTGAAGCCATGTGTTTCGGCGAGCTTGGCTGAAGCCACCAACGCAGTTCGCATAAGCCAAATATTAATTAAATTATAATTTTTGGTTACTTCTACACAGAGCTAAACTTGAACCAGCGCTGCAGGTGTAAAAGACCTGTATATATCCCTTGATGCATGAAACCAGCCCCTTTGCCTCTATCAAAACAATCCTCAAGGAGCATCCCTGTCGGGGGATCGGGCTCCTTCCCGAGCAGGGAGCTGCACAACCGATGTATCATCGCCTTGGGCCTTTCCTGAGGCGTGCAGGGACCTCTCGTGGCAGTGTGGGAATCCCTTCCCTTTAATGCTCTGCGCTGTAGTAAAACAAATCTTTCCAACACTTTAAAACAAAATTATTTTCCTGTTCTCTATATATTTTTAAAGGAGAAAATTGACTTCTAATGTGTCTAGGAGATTAAAACAAAGAGGTTGAGGTGCAGCAAATACCAGATGCTTCAAGGGAGGCAAATCTTAATGCCTCAAGTCACCTGGGAACACTTTATTTGAGGTAGGGCAGCGCTGACATCCTGAATTCCTCAGCAGGAGGCTTGTTCAGCCTCGCTGCCCTGACTACAGAAGGCAGTACTGGTCTCCAAATGATCAAATACCTTTGAACTCACACAGTTGCAAAATTTGTATATTTGCATATGTTTTACTTCATACAAATTACGTCCTTTATTCGTGTGCTAATTTTATAACTGGGTACCAGCCACTCCCTGGATTACAGCTGCATTCCTGGAGCAAAATTCACATCACCGCTATGGGTCACGCTGCCCCCCCAGCTGCCTGCCTTCTGCCCGGTTCCGTGCTAGCACTTGTGAAGAATTAGTGTGCTTCGAACCCGAAGAGAAAAACAGTGTTGGCAAACGGAATCAAACAAAAAGAGGATTTCTGTTCACTTGACCTAAATCTCACTTTTATCACAAAGTGTTTAAGATCGTTAAAATGACGTAGCTGCCTGACTGCGTATTACACCTTGCAATAAAGATGCAGTTCGCACAGGCGGATGGATGTAAATGGAAAGAGTCCAAGGAAATTACTTTTATCTCTAAAATCAAGCAAGAAATTTGTATGACAAGATAGAAAACACACATCCCATGCAGGAAAAGGTGGTGCTGTTTGTAGGTACTGTTCTCCCCTCGGAGCCACAGCATCAACCACGACCCTCCGACAGCCCCGGACTGGGTGTTTCTGGTCACTTTAGCAGTCACCGGTTCTGGTCTTCACCCACATCTCCTCACACAGCCCTGGTCTGTCTTTCTGCAGAGGTGTGGAGGTACACGACCTGGGTGACCGTGAGCCCCTTGTGAAGATTATTCCTTTGGACAGGCTTTTGTGGGCTGGTGAGGTCCTGGTGTGCTGCACCCGCTATGTGAAGGTGTACAGAGGCTTCCTATCTTTCCTCTGATTTTGCCCGGGCCAGGATTAACCCTTTAATGAAAGTTACTACGGGATAGCTCAGATGCACCCATATGGTGAGGAGGTGTTAGAAAATACAAATTTCAGCAAGTTAGATCTTGAAACTGGATTATGACAAATTTTACCTGCTGTTTGTGATAGATGAGTCATGTTTGGAGTTCATAACTCAAAAAATTAACGCCTTTTGCTTCTGAATGGGTTCACCAATACTGATTTCAGTAAACATGAGTACCTAGAATATCCTTTTCTATTAGCTTGTTTCCATTAGGTGAGCTGATCACAAGTGTGGCGGATTGTATTTCAGATTTCAAAACAAATATTCATAAATCCATAGTAGGAAGATAGACTCCCAGCTTTGGTAGGGCTGCTGGTAACCCCAGCATCAGGGGTGTTAGATGCAAAACAGATATTAGCTGATATCTGGACCACTCCTCAACAACTGAAAATTGATTTCTTCAGGATTTTTTTAAAGCTATGCTTCTCTAGTCTAGTTTAAGAGAATCAGAACTGACTTTTGATAAAGAGGAATAAAAACCCACAGAAATAAGTGGGTCTGGTGAATTATTTGCACACAGCAGATCTGATCCCAGTGCCAGTGATTTCTGGATCGAGTACTTCTGCACATCACTGTAAGAAACTGTGTGTGTTTTATAAGAAACTTGCAGCATGTAGATGACAAAACGGATCACGTCCGGGAATATTTGCAGTTCTCCAAGGGCTTGCTCACATCCTTATTAAAAACAGGGTAGAACTGTACTCTACAAGTTGTCCCACTGGGACAATGGCTCTTCTGGGAGAATAAAAGGCTACTTACCAAAGTAAAAATGGCATAAGTAGTGAGCTCTCTCCAGTCAACCCCTGTATTCCCAGATAAGGCTAAATATAAGTAAGATGTGACAGTAGTGCTTCTGAGAGCAGTAGCATTGGGGGAATATAAACCGGGACTGCGAGTTTTATGTCATAATCTCATCTGTGTTTCAGTGTGAAATTAAAAAGTCAGCAGGAAAGAGAGATTTTACCTTTAAAATACCACTGAGAAGACAGACTCTGCATTGCAGTGGGAACGCTGCCAAACGGATGACAGTCATTTAAAGAAGGGGGGGGTAGAAAATGCATGTTATGGCTTAAAGGGTGTCCGTATGTAGTGCAAGGAAACAGATAAGCTTAGAGAGAATGATACTCCTTTTGTATTCTTCCTCGAATTATTTATATAAACTTGAAGGAAGAGTCATAACACAGCAAATATCACCAAACAAATGGAGCACCGTTCCTTCGTCTGCCTCTGCACAGGCAAATTAATGGGCACGGCGTTTCAGGTAAAAGACCTGTTGGCAGACTCAAGTCAAAGGCTGGCTGCACATGTATGCCAGCATGTGTATAACTTCTGTTCATAATGGTTTACCTAAAAAAAAAAGTAAAGAAACAGTCATCATTGTTTCCAGATGATGTTTCTTTGAAGGAGACTTGTTAATGGCTCTCTCCAGATTACAGCCCCTTTGTTCAGGCTCCAAGGTATCCCATAAAGGGGTGGCATTATCTCGCATAAGTTCTATAAAATACAGGTTGCCGGATCAACAGCGCTGCAAATGCAGAGTTTTGGAAAAGAGTTGAAACCTTAGCATCGGAAAGGACAGCAGGATGCAGAACAAACATTTCTTTAGGCTCTTAATACTGTTCCTAATGAAAACTCAGCGGTTTATATTTCCATGGAGGAAAGCAAGAAAGATCCTAAATACACTGCACATTCCCATGTGTGGGGATAATTTAGGGGGTTTATTAAATTCCAGGTTTGGGGCAGTGTTTCTTAATTTATGTAACTCTTTGAAATTCATCACACCCCATTCAATTAGCAAACGAACCCACAACAGTCATTTGCTATATGCCAAGTTTACAAAGTACTCTCCAAGAAAATTATGATCAATTCACTCATCAAAAGCACCAGAAGATGAAGCCTAAGTGGAGACCTTCCCCAGTAAAATGCCTGACAGCCAAAAACCCACATTAAAAAAATTCCACAATGTTTCCAAGAATCCAAATCCATTAAATGCACGATCCTTTTCTCCCCAGGCTTTCTTAACACAGCAAAACATGTTTTCCATGACTATTTACATATTAATTTATATATTTATTGCATTCCTCACTTAAACTTCCATATTACTTGACAAACTAAGCCAGCAAGCCAGTTCATTTTAGCAGTAAATATGACTAACTATAAATATATATATATATAACATACTCTTCAGATTTATTACCAGTAATAAATCTGTCCCATTTAGTTAGATAATTTACTGTACTGGAACACTTTACCTTTTAAAATATAACTTAATATGGGTAATAAAGCTTACTTTACCCTTTTAAAATAACTAACAGTTTGCATTGATTTTTATTGCTTCAGATTCTGCTTCTTCCCTTTTTTCCTCCCCTTATAGTTTAATGCTTTTTTGTAAATTTTAAATAAACTTTACATTCGTAATTCAATTGTGTGGACTGCCAAAAGTCTAATTTCAGATTGTCATAACACGTTCTGCTACAGGCATTTGACTCCCAATGTTCATAATTGCTGGGTAAGTGCCTGAACAAGACAGAGGAGAGCATGTCCCATCAGAAAAGCAAGAAAAAGCATGAAAAAGTTTAAAAAAAGCAAAGCAAACTTTCACCAAAAATGAGGGTATCTTTTTTCCCCAAAAAAAGCTTTGTTAGATGCACATTTTCCCAATGTTTTAGGAAATACTCTAAGACTTTAAAAGTTAATTTAAAATAAAACCAAATACAGTATACATATTTCAGACTATCATTCCTATTTCAGATTTTATAACCAGCGTTGGCAGAAGCAACGAGGAGTGAAAGGTAACGAAGCTCTGGTACCTGCTCCTTCAGAAGGCAGGCTCTGCAGACAGCCGTCTAGGACTCTGTCTAAATTTCATAAAGTGCTGTAGATATCAGTGCGTTAAAAACAAAGTTATAAAGTACCTGTCGTTCCGAAGCGCTCTCCTTGGAGTTATCCAAGCCGGAGTAACCCTCACCCACATTTACTTCAGAGTCTCGGGAACTCAGGCTGTGGGCAACTCAGCATCTTGGTGAGGTTTTTGTACACCAATCCCCCTCACATGGTCTGATTTCCAGATAATCTGCTGCCAAAGAGCTCTTTAAGAATTTTTTGCGTCACTTTAGTCAAATAAACTTTATGTTTCACCAGGGCTGCGGCTCAGTTTTCCTCCTAGAGGTGGGTGGCTACATTTGTCCGAGCAGTTCAAAAGAGCAGGATCCAGTGAAGCAGAGTGGGAAGGGGGGAGGCTTTCCAGCTAAGGGACAGGTTTGCCGGCTGTTATTAGAGCTGTAAATAACAGGGTGGTGATGATGATGATGGAGACAACAAATGGGATGGAAGTTTTGGGGGAATCACTAAGTTCTCAGGTGGGTCTGTGGGTTACAGAAAGGACTGGGATATTAGCATAGTAAAAGGGGCTTGGAAAGAACGATTTCTGTTGCTGAATATTTACATTATTTTAGTAAAGAAATAAGGTTTAGCTTTGTTTTAAAGCATTAAGCACAAATTCTTTAGAAGCATTCTGCTGCTTTGGTAAGCTCAACAAGTAATTTCCTTTCCTCCTACTACAGCTCAAAACATCTCTCTCAACCTCTGACACAGGCTTTTTTCTCCAGCTTTTTTCACCCAGCATTTCTTCATTCCCCACTTTACAATTTGTTTATAAAAAGTCATAAATCACAGGTCGACAAAACAGTGCCACAGTTTAGGTGGCAGATTGGGGCGGGGGGGGGGGGCGCAGAAAACCAGCATGGGGACAAATAAGAATTGCTAATTGTTAGAGCAACAGCAGCTTTGCTGGAAGGGGTTGCCAGTTTTCGGAGACTTGTTCCAAACAACTGAAGAGAAAACAAACTCTGAAAACTGAAAAGCGCAGGGATACAATTAGCACTCTCCTTTTCCTGACTTCTGGTCCCTGATGACAGCAGCAGCAGCCAGCAGCGTGTCATTTGCACCATCTCAAGGAGAGCTCAGGAACTGCAATGACAAACACTGGGGAGATGTATTAAAATTACTGGCGCTTTCCCATGAAATCTGGGGGGCACTGCATTAGAAATGTTTTGTCAAATTAAGTTTGTTGCCTTCAGTTGTATCAGAGATTCGTTGATTTGACTCCTCTCTCTCTGCCACGCTGAACGCCCCTCCTGCGCTCTTCGTTCCAAAATAAGTTTTGGTGGTGTTAATCTCTGCTTAGCTGCAGACACGAAAAGAAGCCCCAAGCGTGTCCTTGCACATTACAGTCATTCACAGCCTTCCCCGTTTTGTCCTGTTCTGAAGGGTTTGCAAGGACAGATGCTGCCGCGCCTCGGTCACTGAACCTTTACAGAAGCCTGAGTACGATGTTTTAAGGTGGATTAGATGCCGTGCTTTGGAGAGCAGGCTGCTTCTGTCTCGGGAGATGGGAGGATGGGTGCTACGAGGAACCCGTGCCTTCCCGTTCATACAGAGCTCCAGTGCACTGCTGCTGGGAGACTGGAATGGATTTTCCAAACTCCCCTTTCCTATGTTCTTTCAAGAAATAAATTCTCTCTAGTTTGGGTCCCACCACTCTTTACATAGTGACATGGGGGGGGGGCTTCAAATCTTCAGGGGCATCATGACCTTTGTCTGAGGCTTTTCTCCATCTTAGTCTCTACGTAGAAAAAGATCTTCCAAGAAGCTCTGAAACACTATTGCGTGCCATTCATCTTGGTCAACACTCGCACTTGAACTGCTTTCATCTGCTCCCATCAGCGGGACCCAGCGGCACCGGTTATTGTTTAGGGCACACAAAGCTGTAATGGGAAAAAGCAGCATGTTAAGCACACAAACCCACTTTTCATGACTTACCTTGGCCTTTTTGTTCAGCTGAGGTTTTGTTGTTTTTTTTTCTATTAATGTCTTCTGCAGCAGCACAATATTATTTTTTTTTTTAATTTCTTGCCAAACAGTCTGGAGCCTTCAGGGCATAATATAAATAACAGACTGGAGATTTTAGGCAGACCCCTAAACTTTAGTGCTTATTTATCTCATACGTGAAAAACTTTCAGGCGCTGTACTGAGTCAGTCCCAGAATTTGAGGAAATCTGTGCATTAGTGGGCAAAATCCCAATTATTTAAGAGACGTATGAAAAACAAGAGGAAGAAAATGGACTTTGCACAAGACACAACTTCAAACACTGCCACAGTCCTCCGCAGATAAAGCAGCCGCAGGTTCCAGTTACCAGCGCCAGCACAAGAATGAGAAGCATCAATCGAATTACCTAATGATGGTAGTACCAGCTGGACTAAGAAGAGATTAATAGTGATTCCGCAAGCATGTCTCTGATTCACTGCCAATAAGAGGATAGGAACAATCTTCCAAATAACACAACAAACAAAACCTAAAATATTTATTTGTTCCCGTCTTTTGCTTAGTTAGGAATCAGACCACAGTTAGCAGCTAGATTGGCTTCGGGAGAAAAAGTTCTGATTGTTCTTCCCTGCTATTTCCTAAGCAGACTGTGTTGGGATATTCATCTGGGAGTCAGATGGGTTTTGGAGCAGTTCTGCTATTTCCACAACTGTTTTGAGCACATTTGGGTGGAGAAATCTGATTTTGAGAACCTAAACCACCACCACGACACATACCTTCTCCTCCTACCTCTTCATTTTCTTAGTTAGCAGTAGTTATTTCCTGAATTTTGATTAAATCTGTGATATATATATAACATTATCTGTCAATATTTTCCACCTGTCAGAGAAACTGGCTTAGAGTTATCATATAAAAGCTACATGGTTTTGATGACAAACTGGAAAAGGAACTATGTGTTAGTTGGCTGGTTCCTCAACAGTCCAAAGGTCTTTGTAAGGGTTTGCAAAGGAGATAAACCAGAGGAAGAAGCAGCACTGTAACACCGTGGGCATGAATGGGGCTTGGTTTTTTATTCTAACCTAAGCATCTTCTTATCAGTTGGGTGTTGATAGTTTTGTAACCTGGGTTTATAGTTCATAAGGCACAGAGACGAAACCTGCAGCGAGCTAGGCTTATTCCCACATTATTTCCATTCCATCAGTTGGACAGCTTAATTTTCTGATCCTTTCTGAAGCGCTTCCTGTGACCTGTCAGGAGTTAAGTAGTTCCTCATTTCCATGCTCCTGGAGAGGTGCTGGGCGGATTCATTGTCATCTCTGGGCTGCACTCGAACTTCCACGCACCTGAGAAGGGACCAAGGCTTCTGCAGACCCAGCCGTGCCTCACGCTACGCAGGACACGGAGCACTCCCTCAGCCTGCCTACGGACCATACGGCCTCTCAATCATCTGCTCAGCGGTCTCGAATCTTAATCGCCCAGTTGCCGGCTGCTGATCACATCAGTGATTTTTCCTTTAGGACAAAAGGGCGGAGTGGATCCAGTAAACATCACATCAACAGGAGCCGTTAATGGGAAATCACTTTATACATCTGGATTTTATTCACGTTTAAAAACAAGCCCACGGCCTGCAAGATGTGACGGTCTGTTCATGGATAACAGCTATTGATCCTTAATGGCACAGGACTGGTTTTCACAGGCTATTATCACACATGAGCCAAACAGAATATCCTACTTAATATTGTGCCAGTCTTGAATTAAAGGCACTAGCATGAACCTTAGGGTTTGTTCAACTGCCCGAGGAGTCCTCAAAGCAGAAGAAATACAGCTCTAGCTTTGACACCAGTGTTTCCCCTCCTCTTCGCCGTTCCTGCTTACAAAGGACTTATAAAACTGCCGGGCATAAATACAAAACTGTGGCTGCCAGATTGGCTTCATTTCCTATAACGTGTTTTAGCCATGTGGATTTTCTGTGCTTGTTTGAAGGAAAGAGGAAAAAAAACCCATACTATTGTATAAGCTGTAAGGGAAATATCTGGGCAAGAGCTGTGGAGATAAGCACATGCTGGACAATACTTTTAAATACTCAAATTAACAAAAACTGGCTTGGAAAGCATTTTTAATTTGTCAAACTCAATCCTCATCAGTGCTGCCATGAGCAACAAAAGCGTTAGTCAGTTAAACTCCAGAGAAAAAGTTGAATTTCTCTGGCTGCTGTCCCCCTCTCATAGATAGCATAAAGGAAATAGAAGAACTGGTATAATGTCATAAGCAGAAAGATTTGGAAGACTAAAATACTGACCTTTGGGAAGAAAAAGCCCCCAAAACACCACATGCATTAGTCATAATCAAAATATTGTGCATAATACAGCTTCCTGAGAGATTTGGCTTTGTTTCAGAGCCACCAGGGTTCAGCATCAAGTACAAAGCGACTGTTTACTCGCCTTGATGCAAGTAACACAGCATGAGGTGGAGACTCTGCATCAGGCCCATAAAGCCAAAAGGGACCTCAGAACATCACGGGTCCATCCCTTCGCCAGCGGATGGATCGACTCACCCAGTGCCATTTCTGACCCGTTCTTCCATAACTTGTTCTTAAATATCTCTAACCATGGAGGCACCAGGCAGCCTCTGGCTGGCTGTCCCAGTCCCTCGCTATTTTTATCACCAGAAAGCTTTTCCCAATCTCACTACATCTTGCTGTAGTTGAAGCCCGTGACTTTTGATCAACCTACCCTGAGCAGTGGAAACAAAATTCCCTTCTTTAAAGCACCCATTTGTGAGTTAAAAGAACAAGATGCCTGCCTGTTTCTCTGAGCCCTTCCCTGGTCACAGTTTCAAGTTCTCACCACTCCTCTCTACATTCTGGTTTGCCTCTTCTGAGGTGCCGTACCCCAAACCAGCTCACTCCAACAGCGCCAGGCAGAGCTGGGTAACTTTACTTACACAGCCCAACATTATGTTCCTTTTTTCTACAAGAGTCCAACCAACCATGACATTTTTACTTTCTTCCCCCACCACTCAAAACTTGGTTTACACCTGCTCCACGTGCTCCGTTTGCACATCCCGCTCCTCCTGGCTAGGCACCACTCCTTACAATGTATATACGTGTTCGCATGATTTCAGAGAGATCACATTTTGATGAGCACAGAGCATAAATCAGAAACAGTGGCAAAATATTTGACAATAACCTGATAATTAAATATATTTGACAAATCAACTATTGAACAATATCCTGGTAATTAAAAGTTATGCCCAAATTCCAGAGATAACTCCACGTGATGCAAGAAAGGTCATCTACTGTCCCAAGACACACAAAGATCTGAGCACTGAACTTGGACTCTTCTAGATTAGGAAGATCTAGTGCACAGCTATAGCTTTGTTATTAGCTTTATGTTAGTGCTCCTGACCATGGCTATAGCAAAGGCAAGCGGAGAGCAATAGCCATTTGCTCCTGCACCCTCACAGGTCTCGAGATGACAGAAAAGCCTTTGACATAAGCCCAGGACAACACGAGCTGAATTTTGCTAGAAGGAAATCAAGTATTAGCATCTCTGTACTGCCACGACACATTCTGTACATCTCTGTTACCTTGGCAGAGAACACTGCAAAGGGCACAGACCCTTAGAGCCCATCACCTGGGGACAGCAACAACCGCCTGCTGCCGTTCCACACCAAGTTCACTTACCTAACCAGCACTCTGCCCGCTGCAGGAAACATTAATCACTGCAGGTTGAATCATCTTTGATGACTCCAACAAACCCTAATCTGGATTTAATTTAGCAGGCAACATGCAGACATGATTTAGTTTGGCATTTTTAATATCTGTACATACACAGACACACACTTGTATAACTGGCACAAGATACACTTTCAGAGGCCTTCAATAACCTCCTACCTCTTGTCCCAATGGAAGAAAAGGCAAACCAAGTTGTGGAGCACCATGGCTGTACCAAACATCCGTTTTTCTGCTTGTACTTAGGTAACATCTATCTGCAACCCATGGCAGCTGGCAGCTGTGTTTCAGTGTGGTTCTTCATCCTTACTTACCCTTGTATTTGCCCATGACTAAATCCAGTACAGGAGAACTGTCAGGGTACGCACAGACAACCCATCATTTGGGGACAATTTAAAGCAAAGGATTAGCACTGTGCTCATCACCAAACTATCTGGGTGCCTGTAGCACGTGAGACTGTGTGTGTTTATCTTTGTTCAGCAAGAGGAGTGTCTTTGAGCACATAAAGCAGCATGGTTTCCCGATATGTTCGCACTCTGGCTCACTTTGATTTGTTTGTAGGTCACTAATAGTTGTGAGGCTCTTTTAAAAAAAGAAAACAGAACTGTACCAGTCACTTTAGAAAGTGTTTATTCAAAAGCTTCATAGCACCATCTTGTTTTTTAAAACATCCAAATAAAATGCAGCAATTAAAATGTTGGGTTTTCTGTTGAGCATGACACTAACTCCACTTGTGAACATCGTTATGGTTGTTCTTGCTAATATAACTGAAAAATAGCACTCCTGTGCACACAGACATAGCACTGGGCCTTGATACGGGTTATCCAGTCCTAGCTCAATAATGGAGGAATAAAACCAAGTGAAACTGGAGACCTCAGGGAAACAGTTTTGCCCCCCCCATTTCGAATTTTCTAAAGATTTTTAGCAGTTTCAATCACAGCCCTTCAATCATGTCCCTTCCAAAATTTCAGCAAAACTAAAACTGTAAATATATAAAATATTTTGGACATTCTTTTATGGTACAAGTCAGACCATGGATGGTTAATTTATAAGTATCTCAATGTATTTGTTCTAACAATCACCTAGCTGTTAACTCTAAAGGGCCCTTTATGACCATCTTTTCTAGGGAAAACACTGGTCAAAAGAATTCTAGAGTTACTAAGCCAATTTTGATTAAAAATTTAAGGTAAAATCAAACTGCCATTGACAGTGCTTGTAATACATTTTCATTATGAGTTTTTTTCCTTTTTAGTTTTGTGGAGTAGCTTGTCCGAGAGCTTCATTCAACCAAGTCAGTAAAGCGCTATTTCCCAAAGATCCTTAACTTACATTTCAAGAATACGGACCATGCTGAGTGCTTGGTCACATTATTGTTTGGCTATGGCTTCCAACCACTGGAATTCTCTATTGCATCTAACTCTGGTTGACCCTTAAAGAGGCAAATATTCTGTAGTTCACTTGGCTAAAGCCCCCATAGGGTCCCAAGCTGGCAAAACAATTGGTTCCTGCTGCATCACTGCCAAGATGTCATCTGGTACATGCTTCTTATCCACCACAACTTCATACACGTACTCAGAAAACCAGTCATCCGTCATGATCAGGTAACCTGGAGACAAAAAACAGCTCATTACAACAGAGAACCACTGAGTGAGGCAGTCAGACATACAGGTTTCACATATGAATGACGCATTACAAATAGGACCTGGTCATACGTCGTATCTCAATAAAAATCCCAAAGAAATCAACATATAGGCTCACCCAACGTACCTCGCATGCACGGAAAGGCCGAGCAAGAAGCTCGATAGGAAAAACAAGACTCAGAATATTCCTCCTTTTTGCTTCCTCTGTTAAAATGGGCATTAAAACCCAAGTGCATTAAGACTTAAAAACCTTCATAGTTAAGGCAGAATGTGAAATTATGATTCTCTGGTTTTGGAAGTTTGAAGGATTTTGTTAAAGGGAGATTTCCCAGGTGCATGTCCAAGCCATCTTCAGCTGAGGAAAGCTTTGCTGGTTTAGTTCTTGCAGCAAGGGAAGGAGGCCATCTGCTTCCCCCTAACGTAAAGCCATTTAAGTCACACTTTGGCTGAACTAAATCTTAATTTTCTCCCTTAACATAACTTAGTGAGAATTTCAGTGAACAGCCTTTGAACTGAGAAAAAAGAACCACATTTAGAGTATCACAGGTTTTAGCAGAAAGCTCTCGTTGAAAACAAACTATTCAAGGTAAACTGAAAAATAAGAGTGGCTGGGAGAAAGCAGGCCTTTAGCAGACAGATGAGGCGGCTTTATGTAATAAAGTTCCTCATGTCCTTATACAGTATCATCACACAATCAAATGAAACAAGAAAATGTCCAAAGAATATGGACAATAAATGCCTCTATCTACACTATCTTGTTTCTAAAGCAAGAGATCAGATAATTCCCATAAATTAAAAACCCTATCAATTGTAATCCGAGCTAGAAGCCATTTTGGAAACACTGCCAAAGGGAGCTGCCTTGATTATTCTCTCTTCAGGATATGAGTTCTTGGGACACACAAAAACCTCTCACTCCCAAGAGCCACCAAGTAATTGCACCCTGAGAGGATAATGAACTCTGCTTCTGACATCCTGTATCTCAAAGCTTGACAGTGCCGATTAGGATCGCAGTGTCTGAACAAGAAGGAAACGTCAAGCAGAACTTCAGAACATGCAAATAAGTAAGGTCGCTCTTTGAGAAGGCCTGTGCCCGGTGTCACAATGAAAGCCATTATCAATTTCTTCATTAAAAGGAGACACATACTTTATACGCAGCAATACATCTGCCCAAGGCAGCCCTGAGCTCCGTGCTCCAGCCAGGTAACAGGCAGAAGTGAAAAAATAAAGAGAAGTTTATTGCATTCCTGGGCAGGGCACACAATGGAGTTTCACCTCGGGCAATTCATCTATTGCCTGTGCTCAAACCATTTCTACCTTAAGGCCAGAATACAGACACGAACTTGGGACAGCATCATCTTGTCGGAACAGAACCGAGCACTTGACTACAAAAGCCTTCTCCTCTATGAGGCTCATCTGCACTTCTCTAACTTACCCAAAGGAAAACCTGAACAGGCAGCATTTTAAAACTGACAAGCTGCTGGCCAGGGAGGGGTCAGTTAAGGATAACTGGTCTGCGAGCTATTGCGTAACCTACAACTCGGGCACCTGAACACAAAACCCTTGCAATGCTCCTGAAGGAGCTCATACAAACTACATTGTGCTTGTGCCATAACTCCTCCACAGGGAGAAGAAATTAGCAGAGCCTTTCTATTGTAGTGTACTTACGGGATGATATATATACCCATCTATGAATACAGACAAAGTGTCTACAGTTCAATCCTTAAAATGTCTTCCTGCAGAAGAGTACATATGCAGCAGAGACTAAAAAGTCAAAAGGGAACTGACTTGTAGCTGGAGATGTACCACAAGAAAGTTCTTTTCCTGCCAAAACAAACAGATGGACCCCTATCAGATGGATGTGATAACGTGATTTAGTGTTCCCCTCCTGCTTGCCTTTAAAAAAAGATATCCGATGGGATAAGCCGGGTTCAAAGTTAGGTAATAATGTACTATGTCGCCAGAACAAAAGAGTAAGCAGAATAATTAAACTTGCCTGTATGGCTGACAGTGCCAGTAAGACACAGAAAGGAAATATTTGACTGGGAAGTGACTTTTTTTACCTCAAAAACAAGCAGTGTTTGTCAGCAGCTGTGTTTGTTTCTTGAGGAAAAACAGACAGGATTCCAAGAAATACTTTTATAACAGACACAAGTGTAATTACTAAATTTTTAGGAGAGGCAACGCTAAGCTGTTCCCAGGGCTTCCCTTTCTCTGGGACAAGCACTACCACAAGAATTCAGTTCTGCCCAATCCATGGAGGGCGAGTGTCTAAATAACTTCATCCCAGGATACCCAAACCCAGAGCCGGTGTCTTTCCAGCCCTGTACCATGCAGGTCTGGGGAAAAGAGGTGTTCCTGGCACCTTCCAGTGCCCTCAGAGCATAGCAAGAGGGACTCCATGTGAAAACAGACCATTTCCCACCAAGAAGTCGTTTGTTTGTTTTTTAATGACTCAAAGTCTAGTCCCTGAAGTTTTGTTGCAGGCTGTACCCTTTATCATCCTGTCCAAGAAATCATGGAGTTGGGGCTTGCTTGTATCCCCCACACCCAGCCAGGATGTGCCAAGTTTAACATCATTCTTGGCTGCCTCTTTACCGATGTGGATTCTGGTTCTCTGCACTGAACTGATCCAAGCACAGCTTCCCAAACCCTTAGCAAGGCAGATAAGATAAAAATAACCACTGCCACTCAGTGGCATAGCAAGAGAGTTAGGACATACCACTAATCCACACCCTCCTACACCAGCTAGTACTGGATGTTGAAGAGTGAAAAGGCAAGGCAGGAGGAAGGGAGGAAACCCTGTCAAGGTGCCTCTTCTAGTGCTTGTGAATGAGCTCTGAACGTATGTCCAGTTGCTAATAGCTCAGTGGAGTGGGCTGTTCAGTCATACCTAAGAATCATTCAGGGATTCACCTCCCTAAAAAAAGCAGTCTGAAATGTAAGTCAAGCTTCACAGTTCTGATGGGATTTTCTCTCAAGACCCTTTTCCAGGCAACTCCCTAACCAAAACAAAACATAGACAGTGAGCAAGACTTCCCAGAGACCATGGTCTCTATCGGTACAAAACAAATAAGTAACAGTGAGTCACCCAGAGAAGTTCATAGATGGCACACACACATACAGGGTACAGGCAGGGTGTACTCAAGTCACTCTGGGACCCTATTCTATTTCAAAGGTAGAACTAGCTCCTCTTAAATGGCTCTAGAACTTACTCTTGAAAAGCAAATCTGTATTGACAACCAAGATAATGTCTAAGGAGACTAAACTGTTACTGCAAACCAAGTAGCAAGTTAAGCTTACAATGCTGGCAAACAAGTTCAAGTAGTGCTGAACAGGCAGAAGTGAACCGGGCTAATTTACTGTTATTCCTAGCTTAAAGCCTCAGGCACTGCTGCTGTCATTGCTGGATGCTGTAGTTTAATTTTTGAATTACATGCTCAAAAGAAGAAAGCCAAAAAGCTTGTGGCTCTCCACACACATTGATCGCAGCCTTTGCAGCTCCATCAGAGCGTACACCGTTGCCCCAGCCCAGTAACACCAGCACAGCACCGTCGCTGTTCAGTCACGGCTCAACAGGTACAACCTGCACCAGCAGTGCCAGGCTTCAGCCTACGGCACCGTGGTTTGGGAGTAATCGCCAATATCCTGAAACTGAGCCCAGTCTTTCTCCAGTTCTAATGAGGAACAGCTCTGAACCTTGGCCAAGGAGGATGTGGCTCACACTACCAAAGGTGCTGACAGGCACCTACTAACTTCAGAATGTTTGGAGTATTAACCAAAGTCCATGCTGAGCAGTTGTAAAACAAGCTGAGTAAGGCACTTCCTTCCTGAAAACATTCCTCTAACAGTAGTGTAGCATCTAGCATCAAACCAGTATCTGGAGTGTCTCAAAACAAAGTGTTCTGACATAAAAGCACAACAAACCAAGCATTTACATATTTTATAGTCTCTATGACACACAAAGGTCCTTAACAAAATGGTTATTAGTTTATATTTGGAGACAAGGAAAGTTTTGATGTTACTCTTTAGTATTGATTTGGCTTCTTAATCTGCTATTCCAAAGTACATTTTACCTCTGTCACACTGATGAGCCTTGAAGGCTGAACATCAACGTAATTTCATTTTGTTAAGACTAAAGACTTTTACTGGAATACTTTGCTGTGAATGTACACAGCTAACTCAGAACAGACACTACTGCAAAACCAAGGGGCCACAACATCAATCAAGACACTCTCCCAAGAGCAGTCTACGTTTTAGTTAGCTGTTCATGTAGAAGACACCAACAGCTTATTCATAAAGACCACATCCGAAAATAGTGTTTGCTGGAAACAGCCTATTCCCAAAAGAAATTTCAGCCATATCAGATCCTGTGAGCACAACATGTGGGATTAATCTGCAACAGAAAAATGTCAGCAGTGACTCCTGTGCTATGCCCTGGGACACACTGAAGTCAGACTTAGCACGGTTATCAGGGAGCTTATGCCGTGGCTGAGTCCACATCCATCCTGTCTCAGATGGGACACGACCAAAATGAGAGTTTTGCTCCACTCAGGAAAAGGTGACTGTGAGCCTTGGCAGAGCAAGTAGAAGTGCTCTCACACCATCAGCCCCACTCCCTCAGGGCCAGGGAGATCAGGGCTGACCCTCCAGACCAGGCAAACACCCTCCAGTCATTCCCAGGCTGAGCAGGGAAGCAACTAGATGCAGCTTCCCAAACCACAGCTCAGCTGTGACTCACGTTTCCATCCCCACCACCCACCCACGGCCATGCCAGGCCGGCCCATCCACCCCACTACAGCCCTACAGCGCTCACAAATCCTTTGTAAAGGAACAATAGTGCCGGCTGGGACAGTCATCAACAGGAAAGCAAGTCCACGCAGGAAACCTGGCATGTGCTGAACTGCATGTAACCTGATTTCGTTGTTGCAAGTGCCTGTCATACCAGAAGATCATGTTTTCAGCACAGCTTTAGAAAGGCAACCAGAATCATGCTTTTTTAATTTTTTTAGACAGGTGTTAAAGCTAGAGCAGTTTACATTGCAGCTGTTCACAGGACAAGCTGGAACCAGCCATACCCTCACTTCCTCATCTACAGGATCGGTAAGTAAAGCTTGCAGTGTGATAAACAGTGCTTTAAAAGAAAATATAAACTACTTGGGTTTCACACATGACTCCAAAAGATTAGTTAAGTAGTATAAGCCACAGCCAGCACACAGCCCCAGAGATGAGACAGCTGTAGGGTACAGATTTAAGGTTGGCTCCATTACCAAAACCTTTAGTAGATTTAAAAGTACTGCAGAGAAGTCTTGTTTCTCCTTTCATACTAGAAGGAGAAAGCATTTCTATACAGCACAGTTCTCAGAAGTGATCCTACCTTGTTTGACACTACAGAGCACTTGTCTATTGTCCCTTTAACTGGTTGGTTTACATGCCCACTGGAATTCTCAGTATTTCAGAGAAGTACTACTGTATTTTCAGATTAATACTACCAGATTTTTCAGACTTGTCTTCTGGAGCAAAGTATTATGAGCAAACAAAGGTTCTGCTCTCCCCCTCCGACACTTGTCAGTCTCCTACAGCTGCTGCTTTCTTTTGACAGGTATAATAGCTGGCAATTTTTTTTGTGATCAAGAGCAAACTGGTATACAATGCTTAGGAAAATAAGCAGCTTTACAGCAATAAACTAATCAACCTTAAAAAAAGCTTAAATACTTCATTATATGAATTTTATCTGAAGTCTGCCAAGTCTTCCCATTACTTTCCATACACGAACTAAACAGTTTGGCAATTGGATTGCCAAAAGCAAGGACAAGACGTGCCCCATATCGCTGGGCTGTACCCAGCGTTCCAGCTCCAGCCACCACAGGGGCTTCTGTCAGCTTTGTCCTCCTGCCTTTGGGACAAACCCTGCCTGCCAACAAGTGTCAGCATCCATCACTTATGGCCATCTCCCAAAAAATGCTATTGCCTCTACAGTTGAACTTGCAGCCACAGCATCAAGTTTATCCAGTGACACTTCCTACTTCTCCATTCAATGTTTACACTCAATTTACTTAGATGTAAATCACATTTAAATGAAGAACATTTGTTTTCCAGGAATACAGTGCTGTAACTCAGTGATCCACGTGCTGTTTGCAGACTTTTCATGCATGTCCTGCTGAAGGACATGCGGCACATCCCCTTCCCCCTCCTTATTTCCAAACACTAAGTTCAGCTTTCTGTTCCTGTGACTATAAATTACTTTACCTTTATTACCACGGTCTTCACCCCAGGAGTTTTCCACTCTCCATTTTTCAAATCCCTCCTCTTCCCCATCCTGTGAGAAAACAAGCCGACAGCTATTCAGTAGTGAAGGGCCAGACCAGTTTATTGCCACCAACCCTTCCAAGTTGAAATCCAGCAGCAGCAAACCACAGAGCTCCACTCCCAAAAGTCCACAGGCACTGGCAAGTCCAGACAATGGTTTTGTGCTAATGGTTGGAGAATTAATTTTCTAAAATTAGTTTTAATTTCTAAAATTGAACTAAATTTAAGTTTGGACTTAACTGACTGATAGAATTAAAGCAGCCTTCCCTATCGCCTGTCAGGACACAGCCCTTCCGAAGTGCCGAACGCACGACTTCGCTAGAATCAGAGGGAAGGAACAAAGGCAAGGAAACAACCATAACAGTTTAGAACAGTATTAGTAAGAGCAAGTGCAACTTGAAGAATTAGCTGAACAATACAGCTCCAAGCCAGGTGCTTTTAAGGAGATACAAAGCTTCTAACAAGCATGAAGTACATTTGATTTCATGTTCATAACCATGCAGTACTCTAGCCTGCCTTGTGTATATCTGAAGTCTGGTTCATATCTCCCAAGTCCCAAAAAAAGCACTGAGAACACCTTCCCAGGCTTGCAGGGCCACAAAGAACTGTTGCCTCCTTCAAGCAGCCTCTCATGAGGAAACAGCAGGTCCCTTGAGGAACCAAAGAACAATTATTCTTTCACTACTAAAATATTTTAGACAAAAGACTAATCTGGAAAACACCCCACAAATCCATTTCTAATAGTCAAAGGAATATTGTTGTATTGCTTGATTCTCACTTTAAGAAAATATAGGACTGTCCTTAAAATGAGACCCTCGAGCGCTGCCAGACTGAGGATAAGGCAACTCTTGATGCTATTGGACAGAAACTGGGATAAACGTGATTGTGTACATTAAGCTTTTAACCAAAAGGTGCATTTAATCCACATCAATTTTTTGTGTTGTAAAATTGTAATAGGATTTTTTTTTAAATCTTCAAAGCGTTTTTATGAAATAGGTAAATCCAAAGTATTACATTTTACAACTCAGTTTATCAAAGCTCCTTTAGATTAAGTTCAGGTTTAATCTAAGACAACATGTTCAAACAAAAAGTACAAACAACTCAGTGTTTTGAATGTGGAAAGGCCTCTGAATGCTGAACTTGTTCTAGGACAATTTCTTTTAACTATCTTTTGATTTTAGATATACCATCCATCATCTGATCTTATACACATCCTTTTCTTCAAAGAAATCAGGTCATATTTGACTCTGCAACTGCACATTTAGGCATCCAAAAGCATGAGTTTAGAAATACAGACTATAGCTGCCAACAAAGTGCAGCCAGTAACTCGGTATAATAGGTACAAACATGCACACCAGTTGTGAATAAATTGGTTTTGAACACTAAAAAAGGATCATTTTTAGTATATAACTGAAAAACAATGAAAATTTTTTTCAAGAAGCATTCACGCAGTCTGACAAAAAATAGAAGTGTTAAGAGCTCAGAACACAACAGGAAAGTTATACTGGGTTGTAAAAAGTAACTCAAACTCTTATGACTCAGCAGTCCAATCTCAACTCCTCAAACTCCAGAGCTCAAGCAAATTTTTTCAGTTTTATGCAAGCTGTTACTTCTCAAGCCAAGGTCATGTTGGACAGGAAGCGATCACTTCAAAGAAACTTAAGTAGTGACAGCTTCTGGAAATAAATGGAAAAAAATCAACATTGCAGATAACCCTGGGCTGTAAATTTTCACATGGTTGTTTTTACTTTGTATGTGCTTTGTTATATTGCCAGGAGCAGCTTTAGTTGTGGATTCATCTCAGCCTACTGTCTGCCACAGAGCTATTTTGGATACCATCTTCCTGCCCTAATTACGAGCGGGTCAGAGAGGTCAGATGCCAGTGAGCTGCAGGAGGTTACGACTTGCAAAGAGCCTCCTACTGGCATTTTAACAGAAGGAGCTTCATGCTGTAAAGCGCAGGTTGGACTAACCGGTGCAATGGGATAGGGTAGGAAATACCTGCTGGCACATTAGATTTCTCGCTCAGCAAAATACATCAGAATCTGCATTTAAAAATCAGTTAACGTGGGGTTTGTGGTATCTCCAACATGGAAGCTTTCTTTTCCCTTTCTCCAATAAAAGTTTGTGGACAGAAGAAAAGAAGCACTGACATGTCTAAAATTCTTCCCTCCTTGTTAAATATTTATAGTTCTGAACACTCAGACACAAACACCACAGGGAGAAGAGACAACTCAAGCCTTGCACACCAGGGTGTTGTGGCGCACACGCAGAACCCCAGCAGGACAGCTGACACACTGACAGCGAGCCCAGAACACAAACCAGCTGCTGCAATATTCAAATACATCTGTGCAAGCATCAAAACCTCTGGAGGGAGACTCTACCTTCTCCGTGACAGCCGTCAGGACCATGGCATGGGTCATCAATGATTCTCCAAAGATTAATCGTTCTGCTTTGTTCATGTTCTTGACGGAGACACCGAACACCAGCTCATGATTAAATCTATTGGAAAGCCACACAAACGATATTAAAAAGGACACAGGGAGGATTCTCACTTGTAAACCAGAGAATCAGGAGACTGCACTGCCCCATGAGCCACTACACAGGCCTGTAAGTTCAGCTGTGTTTCATGTCAGAATAAACACAAAACCTGAACCCTTTAGGAGTTTCTTTCACCAGATACTACATGATCCAAACAAGAAAGAATATTCAGCAATCCCTTGCAGCCCATCTTTAAAGGATTAAGATTTTAGCTAACAAGTGAAAAAAATTTCTGTTGCCACTGAATTACTTAAATATACTCTTTTGGGATACATAATCCAACATATGTACACATTAGTTTAAGCAGCCAAAGCACTGTTTATGTCCTAGCCAAGCATCCCAAATGATACTCGGTTCTGATTTCCTACTTACATATTCAAGTCATTGATGCCCAGCTTGCTATAGAAGTGCTTCGCGACATCGCAGCCAAACCACACAGCCTACAAAGAGAAGACAGAGTCACATCTAGGCCATATCCCGGGGAGTTTTACATGACGAGAGCCACCCCACACCATCCATGAAGAGAAGCCAAACCAACCTCGCCATCCTTAATAGACGCTGCAGCTAATTTTTTCAAGACATCAACAGGCTGGTTGTTATAGAGCGTTTTCCTCCCTCCTACCATGTTGCCCAGGTACTCCACCGTATACAGCCTGTGGTACGGGTTCTGGGGTCGAGGATCATTCACGAGACAAACCTGCCAAAAGCCAAGATGCCATAAATTAAGGTGCAACTTAACTGAAATCTTTGAGAAGTGAATCTAGACAGATTTCAGAGAATTGCTTTTGTCCCAGCTAGCTGCCTCATTAGCAAACACGCCCCTTGGCTGAAATGCCATGTTTAAGTTTTTTTTGGTTTAGAAGTTCACCTTGGAACTGTGGCATAACAGCTTTGCATGTTATTCCTGCTCCCTAATGGCTGCCTTATGACATTTTATGACCAATTAGATCATTACATATTTTATCATTACAAAATCATGGCAGTGCAATGCAAGATCACAGCTAATGGAAAGGTAGAGCACAAACAGGAGAATAAACAAAGGGCCACCTGACTTGTGGGAGCAGTACCCATCCCATACGGTGCAGTCACAGGGGTGAACGCTTGCAACAGTGGAAAATAAGTGGCTTAGCAGCAAAAAAAGTGTTGGGAAGCTACTGCCTTTCAGCACGCCCAACCTTGTCCTCCATGTTGAAGTAAGGCTTCACATGCTCGTTGTAGAACTGGACTGGTGTCACAGGACCATATTTGTGGTAGTTCTTCTCCTTATCCCGGAATTCCCAGCAGAAGGTCTCCGGAGGGTTGCCCAGGCAAGTACTCACTATTCTGAATACCTGTGCAGAGAAGCAAACAGCTGTGAACCTGCTGAAACATGCAGGTCTGCCGCTCCTACCACAGCAATGCCACCGATGGATGGATTTCTCCATGTGAGAACCAACTGGAGAAATGGGATCGTAACAGGCGCCTCTGAAGAACATGAATAAATGTACACATGTGAATAATTTGCATTCAGCTCTGGCAGTCCATTTGTTTCAACAGTTCAAAACCAAACTGAAAACCCACAGGAAAAGTCAACAGAACATCTCTCCGTTCTCAGGTCAACCATCAGGCAAAACAGAAGCTTATGGGCAAACACACGAATGCCAGGTTATCCTAGGAATGCAGCAGCCAAAAGCAAGAGCCAGTACACTGCCCAGCCTCATCCCAACATGTCCTAAGGAATTCTGAAGCTCCTCCGGCAAGATACTCTCGCAGGGCAAGAGAAACTGATTCTAGAAAGTTTAACATTTGGCATCACCTGTTCCACCAGGAGGTTTGCCTCATGCAGAGACCTTCTAACATGCATACAGCAACCCATTTTAGCCCAGTGTTTCCCCTGTACTTATCCCTTTTTTCCTGTCATGTTCATTTGGATTTCAAAGATGGGCCTTCACCTATTTTCAAAAGCCTAGAACAATCTTCTCGTCTGTTTTAATACATTTGGCAATGTCTCGGTGTAGGGTTGAGCTGGCAGGTTGTGTAATTTAATTCAAGATCCCTGCCCACTGACTGTGACATTCAGCTGGCAGCTTTCTGTTGATTTAACACAAAAAGTTGACCAGATTTCAAGTCAGCCTTTCTATAAATCAGAATATGAAACCGCACTTAGAGTCACTACTGTACTTTCTTACAGGGCTTATCATAAAGTGTGCTAACTCGTAGGCAGTGTAACCAGATGACTGTCTTTATGGATATTTAACAGGACTTGCCTCAGGTACAATTGAATTTTCTGTCCCCAGAGTATTAAACAGCTTTGAATCTGTTTTACTTCAGCTGACACTGATCTACTTCAGCCCTGTCCACATCTTGAGCACAAGACAAGTCTTTGCCTTGCAAGGAACCAACAGAATATTTAGAATAAGAGAAGGGGGAGTCAAATCTCAACCGCACTGTCTGCACTGGATCCAATGCCCGTGGTTTGTGCCAGCTTCCCCAGGCTGGCAGTCTCCACGCTTTCCTCTCACAGGAGGAGACAGAATGCCTCCCCCAAAGCTGACTTTCTCCAGAGCCAGTTGAGCCGAAGCACGTGTATCTTGAGGCTTCATAAGAACTGGTTTTGTGCTATGAGCACTTTGTGCTGATGGCAAGAGGAGTGCAATGCCCACGCTAAGTAACACTTTTGCTGTGCGCAAGGTACAAATAAAGGTGTTCTTGCTCCAAGCTATTTAAGAAAATAAGTGATTAATTAGGGGTTGAAACAAGGGTGTGGGTTTACTGCTTTTATTGGAGGAGCTCACACATTTATTTCTCAATAAGTATGTTAAAGAGCAAATGTAAGTCCCCAAACCACTATAAATATTTTGCACAGACTGCACAAAAGGTATCATTTGCAGTGGTTACACCCACATTACCTCAGATCGCCCCAAGTGGTGAGAGATGAGGCTATGAAAGCAAAACAAGAAAAAAGCCTAAAAGGAGAACAACAAACGAGTGGGCTCCAGCCAGAGGAAGGAAAATGGAGACAGCAGTCTCAAGCTAACAGAGGCAGTGGAGCCTGGGAACGGCCTCCCTCAGTTGTTTTGCCACCCCACCCATCTTTGGCCACCTCTTAGTATCTCACAAGCTTCCTCTATCAATGAATAAAGAGACAGATTTAAACTAAAAGGTTACTTGTATCACTCTGGCAACAGCTACAGCCAAGATAAGGCAAAGATAAAGCAGCTTGTGCTAAAATCCAAAATGAGTGACAAGGGGAAAAGGACACTCCTGATAACAAAGAGTCTACAAAGGAGAACAGTAAAGAAAGAAAAATTCAATCACATGCACTGCACTGATTTCAACTTCTGACCTGCTGTGCACTGGTTCGATAAGAAAAATGTTTATACAGTTCTGGAGTGAATATTTAATCCTGTGTTCCAGTGCAACTGCCCCGTTTTAGCTAGAGCACTGCCTCCCACCGTGAGCGAACCAAGATTCGCTGTGCAAACAGAACTCCACAGAACAAAACCAAGTTCTGCTTTGCCACATACAGAAGTAGATGCAATACTGCTTAAACACATGAAATGAGCAGTCTCAAATCTTTAAAACTCAGTGGTTTTAACATCTACAAGACAGCTGCAATCGCACATCTCAACTGCAGCGTTTACCGTAGGTAAACCCACTTAAGCCGCAAGTCTCTATCACCACTGCAAGAGGAAACACGGCGTTAACTCCAGAATTAACCACCACCTTATCGCAGAACAGCCAAGCTGCAATCAGTTAATGAGCCTTTAGTGTCAGTTCCAGGCTCCCCTGTCAGAGGGCAAGGGGCTTTGAACAAATGGACATTTTGCAGTGAACTGAATGTCACTGCCTTAGAAATTAACATCTCCAGGAAGCTTTTGATGTCTGCTGTAAAAACCTCCAACGGCTTCTGGACACACACAGTGGATATAAGTTAGATTAATTAACTTTTGAACTAAGTGCTGACTGGCAACATACTGGGGAGGCTTGAAGCACAGAATCGCTGTTGATCTTAAGGCATACACTTTCTAAAAGTTTTAGTTTCAATAATATAACCCAAGAAACATGAATCAGTTTTCATTTTTAATCCAACCTTAATTTTAGATAAAAAGCAGCTACAGGTTTTTACATGAAGTGCAAAGATGAATTTCCAAAAACCAGACCAACACATAATCAACACTTGCACATCAGTGCAACTACCTGAAGTTTTATAGAAACAGCCCAATGTAGGTTCTGCCTGATACTGATGTTTACTGCATTGCAGAAAAAGCAGCACACTAACAAAGCATTGGGCTTCTTGAGTCATCTAAAAAGAGACATTGAAACCATGGGGTCACTTTCCACTGTGTGTTTGAGAAACAAATGTAATATGTAATTTTTAAATGCATGCCCTTCAACCTAAAACAGTCTGAACTTTTAAAATTAACTTTGGCTATTTAAGAATCAGGTATGAGGACTCCTAAGCAAGAAAAGTGACATGTGTCAGTCATACTTGGTGCAAACAGATGGAGGGCCAGCCACTACACACACTGCATCCTACAGACTTGCTGATTAATTCACACAGCCAGAAACAGATGCTGCAATTCTTTCCTCTGCTGCCCCCCCACTATCAGATCACAGCTGGATTCAGCCTGGTGTTCAGTTCACATCTTCTCCATGATGCAGAGGATTCCCTTTCCCTGTTCTTTTCTGCTCTCTTGTGGGGAATGCCTGCAACAGCACTCATGCTGTGAGATTTTACACTCAAAGCCATCAGAACACAGTTTTCAACCTACCTCTTTCCTACCATTTATAAAAGCCCGATAGGCTGCTATTTTGATGTCTCAAGATACAAAATATGCTGCTTTCTTACAGCAAGGGGCAGATGTCCCTAAAATGCCACAGTTCAAGACAAACATCTTGAAAGTATAGGTTCCAGAAGTATTAGAAGAATTCAAATGAGATAAGCAACAAGCCACTTAAAAATTCCCTTCAATAGCTCGGAGCATGCTGCCATACAGACCGCTCCTGGTTAGGCAAATGGAAGGCACTTGTTTTGGCTGATCCAGGAGCTACAGAACAAGAGTAAGCAAGAAATCTCATCCCTCCCAGCCTCCTGTCCACGAAGACTCCTGTCACACATGTACATTTACCTCTTCTATCATAGTGTCCATTGCAGCACAAAGTTCTCCTTTAACTGTTCCACTTTCCACCATATTTCTTAGCCGCAAACAGTATTCTCTCATCTGTTGAAAAAGAAATTAATTTTGCTGTAAGAGCACAAAAGGTGGCACCTAATGAGCTTTCAGAACTTCCTATCTGGTTGTTTCAAGCACCCATTTTACTCTTCAGGTTTTCAAAGTGAAAATTCCTTTCAGAAGGCTTTGCATAATTGATCACTTGGTTGATGAAACGCTCCATTCTTCCCCCACTGCATGCAGAACTGCAGTAAGAAGCGCCCATTACTGTCACCATCCATAAGGCCAGGAACAGTGAGTGGGGCTCCCACAAGACCAGCTGGTTTGCAGACAGGAATAACATTAACACCATTTATTATGTATGCCTAAGCTCATTGCAGCACATATTTTACATTTTTAATGTGGATTTCAGCAGGCAATTTTCCCTGAGCATGGAGCATATGAACTGGAAAAAAGAAATGAGCCCACTGTAAAAAATGCTTTAATTACCTTTTTTATCTAGCTACCTACACTAGCATCTTCCCAGATTAACTCATTTCGGTAGTTCAGGGAGCACGGTTACACCTTCCCTCAGGCAAAGCTACACACTTCTACACTGAAAACTGATTTTTAAGATTCAGTGTTTTGGAAACAACACTTTCATCTTTTGAATTAAATTTTGGCAGTAGTCTCTAGCAGTCTTGGCATGCTGGTAGATGAAATACAGAGGGGACAAAAGTCACCCAGACGCCAAGTGCTAATTTTGCAGAAACAAGACTTAATCAGCCACACAAAGAATTAATTTTTTGGCAACTTGATGACTAGGAACAACTGCTACTAAAACTATGTGAGGTACTTTCAAGCCACTGAAGCCTGGCAATGGCCATCGTGCACAAACACACTTTCCTGCTCTGCATTTCAAGACTTCAGGCTGCTTTTTGAATAAAAGCAAATTAAGTTGCTGAGATGCACTTAGTACTTTGGTCAATAAAGAGAAATGAAAGTAGGAACACTTGAGGCAGGGTCATTCCCATCCCCTCCCCTTAACTGTATCATCTCAATCAATTTTACCTTATGATTCAAGATCTCATTCATCCTCCTAGTAGCCTCTGTGGTGTGAGACTCCGGGAAGTATTTCTTGGGGACAACACCGTATTTTTCTGAAAGTAATAAAACTATGGATTAACAATTGTCTTTTCCACACAGCAGATGCTGGTTGTTCTGCTTATACCTACAGAAAAGCTAAATATCATTGGTTTCTGTGCAGTGATTGTACAGGAAACATTACAAGTATTCAAGTTTACATTTTTATTTCTGACTGAATCTCGACCTCTGATCTGCACTGCACAGGGATCCCAGGAGGCGGAATCCCTGAATGGCTCAGCAACATTTAATTCAACACTTTGAAAGACTAATTAGTGTAGAACTTAAGAGGGTCTTTTCACCAGAAAAAAAAACAAACTTGCAAATTAAGCTCCTGAAATACCTTCTAAAAACCTGGGCTTCTTCAGAATTATTGCATGTAGTTTATCTAAGGTTAAGTGACTAACTTTCCAGTCTCCTTTCCCCCTCAACAGTTATAACACACCAGCAACAGCTCAATTACTTCCTACATTACTGTACCAACCAAAGAGCACACCATGCAAGGCTCGGGATGTAGCAGCAGCATCCAAAGTCATCTGTGGCCTAATTATAGATTTATAAGACTTGGATGGGGAAAAGAGTAACCTCCAGGCTTCAAAGAAACAAATTCCTTTTGTGATTCTAAACTTGTATTATTGGCTCGTTGATTTACAAAGGTGTCTCATTATTTCACAACACAAAGGAAAGCATATGCTAGTGTAATTCAGAGAGGAGAAGTATCTCCTTAATCAGTGTAAGGAAAGTCTCGCTTAAGCTGGATCTCTCTCTGTAAGACCAGCATTGCCACATTCCACATCATTTCCCTCCCGCTGATCTTTCTATCATCTTTCTTCAGGCTGCAACTGTTTCTGCCTTGGAGACACACCCTAGCCTACAATGGTTTCTTTTCCTTACTGTGTGCCCTAGGAATTGTATACATGGATATAAACAGTGTCAAGTTGATGACTGCAATAAAAGGGGATTGAACCTTTTTACTAAATGTGAAGTCTGGGTTATCTAATTACTTTTGCTGATTTTTCTGAGTCTCTATCAGCAGCAGCATTATGCAAGAATGAAGATCCCAGAGAAGATTTAAGCCTGACATTTATAAGCTGGCATGAAAAAGGTCTTTGAATAAAAGACATCACGTTCTAATGGCATCACGTTCCTCAGTAAGCTCCCAGGTCTCAATTTCTTCTTCCATTTCACTCCTCGTCTCTCAAACCAGCATGCAGTTTCAGGAAGGGCTCCTGGTGATCAATTCTCTTACCAATAATGTTAACCAACATATCCCACTGTCCACCATCATTTGTGGGGTTGGAGAGCAGGCACTGTATCAGTCTTCCTTCCACAGGCTCCTTTTTCTGAGCTGTTTCCACAAAGGCATTTAAAAAGTAATAACAACGTTCAACCTGAAATGGCCAGACAGGAAAAATAGATATTTTAAGTGTGACATTGAGCATTAGTTCATTGCTGAGTATTCAGGTCTTCAGAAGTCCTAATGAGATGAAGCTACTTTCTGCTCATCTACTGAAGTTCTCATTTTCCCTTTAACATTCCAGGGCTTATCCTATAAACTTATTTCTATCACAGACAAGCATTTAGGAGTGAGTTAGCACAGAGCTTGGGGGTAGGGGAACAGGAAACGTGAAACAGAAGTTACGAAATGAAGCCTGGCCCAAACTAGTACTAGATTTTCTCAATTTCCCTCAGGGAAAAAAAGCAGGCACACCGCTCGCACATCAGTGGGTCACAAACACGACTGAAAGCTCCACAGAAAATTACAGTCCTGTTTCCCCCGAGCCTCCTACAAGTAACTCTTGAAATACACACGACTTGGGAGATGGCTTTTGCTGTTCCAAAACATTTAACATCTTGACAACTACCTTCATGGGGAGAGCCCCGCTTTGCTCAACCCACACTTTAAATATAAAAAGAACTTTGGAAGTTTCTTCTCACAGACGTTTTTCACCTGAATTGTTAAGACGGTCCAACCTAAAAGAAACTCTGTGCCAATACTAACACCCGATTGCCTAAGCCGCCCTAGCACAGCCTGCGACCTGCGCTACTGTACCTTATCCCAGAAAAAGAGATACGACTGGCTGAATTCAAACTCTTCGATGTTGTACTTCTTCATGAAAGGAAGGCGCATTGCATTGAGACAGGAAAAGATCCAACATCTCCCTGAGAGATCAAAGGAACAAGAATTAACTGGAGTGCTTCAGAGCTGCGTAAGCTTTTTTCAAACACAAGATTCACGGCACCGCTCCGCCTCAGGCCGCTGTTCTGGCTGGGGGTGTAAGATATGGAAAAGCTCTAAGAAGCTCAGAAACCTGCAAACGCAGGTCTCTCAGCTGATTGTGGCTTATACTACACAGAAGGGAAAGCAGGCGACCGCTGCGCTCTGAAGACTGTTAACTCCGGAGGATGCTGTGGGGATTCGGTTTTGCTCAGAGCCCAGCACACTGACCTCAGGGCAGCCACGGCTCCGGGGCCGCCGTCAGCATGGCACCACTCCTGCCCCCAACGGCCAGAGCCGCTGGGGGAGCGACCCCCCCTCCCCCCGGAGCCCCTTACCGGAGTTCTTCTGGTTGGTGACGGGCTTGCCCTCGGCGGGCACGGCGTGCTGGAAGACCTGCACCGTGTCCTGCACCCCCTGCCGCTGCAAGCACACCTCCAGCGGGTCGCTGCACGTCGCCACGTTCTGGGCCAGCAGGAATTGCGGCTCGGCCCGCAGCCGCCGGGTGAAGGCGGCGGCCTTCTCCGTGCTCAGCCCTGGGGGG
>VWZZ01006361.1:126306-137189 GCA_013399095.1 Psophia crepitans | reverse complement strand
AGGGCCGCTGCGGCTCCGGGCGGGGGAGGCACCACAGGTGCAACCCCAGGGCCCTGCCCGGCCGTGCCACCCCCTGCTCGACGCCTGACGGGGGTCTCCCTCGGCAGCAGGCCGTGTGGAGGCCTTGCGCCCGGAAGCGTGAGGCGGCACCGGCCTTGCGCGGCACCGGTGAGCGTCAGTCAAGGGCGCGCTCCAGGGCACGGCGCCTGTTGAGTAACGGCCCTGCTCCTCCGAGGAGGGTGTGTGCGCATCCCAGACTCAACTGATTTACAGCGCGGGGTGTTTATTGACACTGATGTACCGTTCCGAGACATGAT
Source organism: Psophia crepitans (assembly GCA_013399095.1). Lineage (NCBI taxonomy): Eukaryota > Metazoa > Chordata > Aves > Gruiformes > Psophiidae > Psophia > Psophia crepitans. The sequence goes on along the minus strand of VWZZ01006361.1, from coordinate 136,872 downwards.
GAGGCCTTAAGAGCTCGCCCGGACCTTGAGAAAAACGCTGGAGTGGCGTATTTGTTGCCGGGAGGAGTGGAGAGGTTTTCCTGCCGCCGTGGTGCTGGAGCACTGAAACATCCGCCATGTATTACCGAGCGCTTGGGGCCACGCCGAGGCCTGCTCTCAGGCAGGCAGCGGGTCAGCAGCGCTCAGGGCCCAGCGGCTTTCACCCTGGCCAACAGAACCCGAGGCGCCCGTAGGATTTCCATGAAGGGACAGCAAGTTGGGTGGTGCCCAGCCCTACCACCCCCTGGAACGGCCCGGTGGGGCACGGCCGAGAAAGCAGCTGCCAGCTCAACACCGCGCTAGTTGTACATCATGACGCTCTGTGGCAGCCCAGGGTGGGTTCCTCTGGGGACCCGCTCACTGCCCGCGTGCCTGACCGCACGTGCGTATCTTCTAGGAACAAGCGAGATCTTGCAACGGCTCAGGCAGCCCACCCCCCGTGGCGGTGCTGTAAGCAGTGGGTTAGGCTGAACAGACGCGAAGAAACACTTGTATTTTGAAAAGACTGTAGAAACTTGACCCAAAAAAAACCAACCAAACTTGTTTCAGTGCTTTATCTCATCATCCCACAAAGGGCTTATGAAATGATGTTTTCTAGAAATGAGGTTTTCTGGGTATGCACAGGAACCTTGTGGTCTTCACCTGCAGCAAAATGTAAAGAAATGAAAATTCACCAATTATGGAAAAAACCCAAGTGAGTTGAATTCACCTGGGCTGTGTTCGGCTCCAGAAAGCTTTTCGCAGGCTGGGGATATGCCGTTAACGTTTTGTCCCCACTGCCTCCGCGTAGGCATAGCCAGGACCCTGGGGTGGCCAGGACAAGGGCAGGAGCTGTGCCATGCCTGGGGCACGAGCTGCCTCTGTCCTGCGGTGTTCCCATGGGCCCCTCTCCGCTGGGAGAGAAGGTGCAGGCTCACGTTAGCTAGCACAAGAGTTCGGAAACTCGGTGTGGCTGCACTCAGCGTGTCGAGTGCTCTTTTGTTTCCCAGGTTCTCCCAAGGCTTAAAGAAGGGGGTTCATTTGGAAGCTGCGTGAACAAGGAGTCAAATACTTACAGCGCTGTTTCACTTGGTTTTTTGAAGCACTGAAAAGAAAGAAACAGTCTTGTTACCTGCTGTATTTCCTGACTATAGGCATATTTTTCGTAATGTCTTGTAAGCGTGCAATGCCTTCCACCTTAAAATGTCCAATATTTGATTTATCTACTGGTAATTCTAAAGCAGGAGGCAGTACATAGCAGTTCTCTAACAGGGGAAAGCAATACTACAAAGTAGCACAGAAAAGGTTAAAAAAACCCCAGGGCATTGCAGCAAAACAATACTATTTTTTTCCTAAGAAACTAGAGCTTTCCATACCTTAAAAATTTTATCTTTTCGAGCCACGATTCCAAAAAGTACCGTGAGTGTAACCACCACGACAGCAGCAATAACAGCCTCCTTGGGGAAAACAGGTTTTTTATCTGTTGAGAGGAAGTTGAATATGTGACAGATTGGTACAGTCATATAAAACGGAACATTTCACAGAACTGTGGAGAGACATGTTTCTTTTCCCATGGCTGTCACTGCTGATTTGAACTGTTGCTCTCTCTGCGGTCCGCAGACTGCTGGTGTGGATTAGTCCCCTGGAAAGACGGGAGCCAAGCCAGATGAAGGAGGAATTGAAACGTCGGTCCCTGAAGAAGATCCCCAGGACACTCTTACTCATGGAAATAAGGGTGTCCAAGCTGCATCACTGACACAGCTAATGTCACTTTCCTCCCTGTTCCGAGTGCCAAAATGAGAGGGACCCAGTGAGTGAGAAATGGGTGCCTGCTGGGTCTGGTGGGTCACCTCATCTCACGTCACCTGGATGAGACTTGAGCATCCTGTTGACCACAGGGCTACAGTCACTTCTGGAGGACAACTTCTCTGGCCTTAAGCAGCCCTTTCGGCATGACAGAATACCATGGTCGGAGTAAGAAGCTTCAAGTAAGACCTAAGGTACTTTAAAACACACTTGAATGTGCCCTGTGAGCGTGGGAAGTGAGATGGTGGGGTGAGCCTGCCTCGGGTCATGCTTGCTAAATGCCTTTGACTAACAGGTAGAGCAGGAAAGGCCCTTCCTGGTGCTGTGGTCCCAGGCACGGGTGCAAGGAGAGCTCCTTGCTATTGCTGTGCCCTCAGAAGTTAATGTGGAAAATTTACCACATTCCACTTACACTTCTTAATATAAACAGATTGCTTTTATTATAAAAGAGAATGGAGAGTTACTTGTAAAGCTTGCTGCTTGGCAACAGACTTGTTACCTTCAACTATCAGGTGGAAATCCTTCCTTCCCTCCGAATTGTATTTCACCACGCAGGTGTAGGTCCCGTTGTCAGACTTCTGTACTTTCTTGATAGCGAGCTGAGAGACCTCGCTGGTTTGGTACAGCTGGTAACGATTTTGCTCTAGTCTCAAGGTGTCGTTGTTCTTATACCAAACTGTTACAGCTTGAGGGTTGGATTTGGTGTTGCAGGTCAGAGTAACGTCTTTGCCCTCTTCGATTTGGAGGGACTCTTCTCCAGTCACCCGGGGAGGAACTGTTCACAGTAAGGCATTTCAACAGGTCATTAATAATCCCACTCACCACTTAAAACAAGTTCCCTTTGCACATCCCTTGTGCACCTCCTTCAGTGGTGTAACACATCACAGTTGTGCAGCCTTATGATGCCCAGGAATCAGCGGGGCAATCCGTGGCAGAGACGGTCGCTCCCGTGACTCCTCTGCCCTGACTTGGATCCATGGGAAAGAATCCAGGTGGAGGCAGGGACATATCCAGAACATCACCTTAATTAAGGGCCCACCCACTGCCAATAAAAGAGGCATTAGATCAGGCCATAAGCACCACTGTGGGAAGGGAGTGTCTTATCGCATCAGTTATCTCCTCCTAAACGCATTTTTTCTCGGTGAAGACAGCATGCGAGGGTGCCAAACACCCCGCCTTCACCTAGAGCCCAGACATCCAGGAGCTCAGCCCAGGATTTTGTCCTACCCCAGCCATTCTGCACAGATATCCACCACTGCAACTCACACTGGACATCCAGGGTCACAGACACCTGGACAGACTTGTCCCTTGCCAGCCTGCACGTGAAGATGACTCCATCGTCAGACTCAGTGACTGGGGATACACAGATGTTACTGACGTTCACTTTATTCCCGTCTTTCAGATCCACTTCCCCATCTCCTCGGTACCAGAGCAGCTCCTCAGCCTGGCTGCTGTTCTGTACTAAGCAGGAGAGGGAGACGGAAGGGACAGGCTCTGTAGACAGGTAGAAGTCATCAGCGTGGTTATTTACAGACAGTTCCAAACCTGCAAACGAAGGAGAACAAGGGCAATAAGCATCCTGAGCTGGTCCCTGCCTACAAAAGCTGCCCTGCTAGCTTCTCCGGACCTTGACCTTGGAGGAGGGACTGAGTTTCAGGCTTCAGTCTAACAGCTGTTTTCAGGTGGGACTTTAGCTTTTGAGACAAGAAGTGTCTTCATCATAAAGATCCTTTCACAGTTATTTAAAATAAAAGTCAGGCTCTTGCAACTGACTGCAAGAATGCCTAAAGCCTGACCAGGAATAAGGTCTGAAACCCAGCGGTGACCATGTAGCACACACAACAAAAGATCATCCCCACCCCGCCAGTGTCGCTGACCAAACTGCCGTTGCAGCACGCCTGTGCCCTCCCGCTTTGTGCCCGCTGCTCCAGTGAGGCTGGAAAACGCTGAAGCTTCCCATTCGCTTCTCTGCTACTCCCAAAATCCGAGGTCAGTTTTCAGGCAGTCCTCTGGGGATGACCTCCAGGGCACCTGAGAGTTGGGATGCTGGTCCATCACCCATGGCACCTCCCAGCCCCGGACAGTTTCACATGTTGGCATGATGGGGCTCAAACAAAGCCACGACGGATTTTATTCCCCCCTGCCATCGCTTACCTGTGGCTACGCATGCCAAAAAGCAGACGGCAAGGACGGGCACTTCGTAGGGGACTGCGAGGCTCCTTCTCTGCGCCATCTCGGAGGAGCCCTGCTGGCGTCTGTTGGAGAGAGGGTCACACCGTTGCTGCCCCTGCTTGTGGCTCGCAGGGGGTCACTCGCGTGCTGCCCTCAGACACCCGGGGAGAGCCCTTGCAGGCAGTGCCAGGGTCACCAGGGAATAAACTAAGTCGATTTGTTGCAGGACCTTTCCAGCGCAGAGCAGAATCAAGGAGGGTTTACGTCTCTAATCTCTGTTGTACAAGTTCACTGTCGCCAGTCAACTGTCTGTCAGGGGAAGCCGTCTCTGGGACGGGATGAGTAGCACCAGACTTACCTTGGGAAGAGTCTCGGGAGAGGCTGCTTCTGCTAAGAAATGCACAGCTCTTCCTCTTCCTTATTTATAAGGTCTGAATTTTAATATTTTATGGTAGCTCAGTAAGAAATGAGTTCATAAAATGGGTTCAAGGCCTCGTTCAATACTTGGATTTCTGAGTTCCCAGAACACTGAAGAAAACTATTTGCTGGGCTCTGCTGGCTGTTTTATGAGACTTGCCAAGGCAATGAGTAACTAATGAGAGAGTTCCTGCATCAGCCGTAAAGACCTTCAGCCAAAATCATCCCTTTTCCCTTTCAGCTTTCTGGGTGTTCACAACACCGTTTCAAGCCATAGGAAGTTTATCCTAGATTATCCTAGATCAAAAGTAGACTCTGATTTGCCCCTTCCTGCCCAAAGCTCTGTTGCCATGTCCTCCTTTGACTGGAAAACAAGAAAATGCACCCAATCCAGACTTTGAACCTGATGCTGTCGTGAAGGGGGGACAGCTGCACACACGGGCTGTGCGTCTGCGGAGGGCACAACTCGGCCACGGGGAAAACTTCCGTGCTTATACTTCAGCAGGATAAGGGGGACGTGGTTGCAGAGGATGGGGTCCTCATAGCCTCCAGAACATTTTCCTATGGCTGCCAGTGTCCTTGCAGGCACAGGGCATGTCAATCACCAGGAAATGGCTCGGCAGAGCCATCAAGTGCATTTCATGAGCAGGAGAAACCTGGGATGTGGCCTCGGCGTTTTCTTCACCTGTAGACGCAGTGGCCCAGCCCCACGGCGCCGAGGTGGGCAGCGAGGGCTGGCTGTACGCAGGGAGCCCACGAGCATACAGCACTGGTTCTTTGCACGGCCATTGTAAACATGGGTCACTTTTGAGTGTTTCTTCATGTGACTTGTTCTGTTTTCGTTGGTTTACTTTTAAAACTAACAGGGAATCATTTCCCGTTAAAGTGTAGAAAAGTCCCTTAAAGAGAAAGTACACAGCCTGCCTTCTAGAAAACTGCTGGTTTAGAAATTAGCGTCCAACTTGTAGCTCAATTTTACCTTCAAACTCAATGTAAGAAACATTAAGAAATAAATTTAGCTGCTTCCACCATTTTTAGGAGGCTATACGTCCTGTCCTTGTGGCATTCGACTAAATTTTGGCTTACGGTCCAGTACAAACTTCAATCAAAATGCTCTTACTCAGAGTAAAGTGATCCTTGTGGTTTGTTATTAATCTGAGCTGAAATAGAGAGGGAGGCAAAGGGACAGGCTGAGGAAACGGCTCGTGTACGCCTGCCAAGGCGGGAGCCAAAGGCACCAGAGCGTGGGGAGGTCACTGCGTTGCAATGATAATTCAGGAGAAGGAGGTGTTCAGAGTAAGTGAGGACATAAAGAATGAAAGTATGGAATATTGGGGTAATTTTTTAGTCTAGAAATGAGAGTAAGGGAAAAGATTGCCAGACATGAGCTGTTCTGCAGTGGCTTTGTCATGATGCAAGGCACAGCATCAAGTAGGACCTGGGAAAAATCCTGTCCCAGGTTTGCAGGAGCTCTGTGTGACGAGCAGCAAAGTGAGCTCAGGTTCATCTGGTTTACGTTTTTTAAATGAAGGCAACGGCAGCGTCCGGTTTTGCAATGGGCTTTGAGATCTGCCGAGTGAAGAGAGACTAGAAAAGCAAGGTGTTACTTGGCCAGAGGCACTGAAAGGCAGCTTTTTTAAACTGGTAAGAACTACTTTCACAATGACTTTTTACACTTTTCTTTTTATACAGGGCGTAAGTATCTTGTGGGTGTCTAATCACCGAGGTCTAGAGTTTTGTGGGTTGCGTTATCCACCTTTCCATGACGTTCAGGAGGGATGTAAACCTCATGTTCCAGAATATAAAGCAGCCACTCATGACTCATACTGGGAGGAACCTCTTCAGTGAGGCAGATACTCCGTAACTCTCCCGTACCATGGGAAAAGGATCCAGCCCCCTTGCTTGAGGTTTTGGATCGAGCACTGTCAAGGCTGGATTAGACAGACCACTCTGGGCTGGAGCCAGAGTAAATCTACCACACCGGTTCCTGCTCGTCATCCTTATGGCAACAGTGGACCAACAAACCCAGAACAAAACTGCTGTTAAATATGACTCTGAACAGCCCCAAAGGGAATTAATTAATAAACACCAGTCTATTCCTGGGTGTAATCCAAGCCTTAGAAACCTGAGAAGAGAAGATTTAGAACATGATAGAGATTGGACAAAAGTTTGTTTTCCACTGGGTCTCTTAATCTCCAACTCCAAACTTGACAGCAGTTTGGGTTCCACCTGGTTATCCTCAGTGCCTGCGGGCAGGGGGCACAACTCATAATCCCCTGCATTTTCTCTGGCAGACAAGAACTCGATTTATATTCAGCAGCGTTGCGAGGGCTGAAGGTTGCTCTGGAGTCCGGGGCACAGCAGGATCTGCACAGACGTGTGGAAGCTGGGGATCGTATCTATGGGTTGGTTTGTCAGGCAAACAATGCCCGTAACGTGGCTGTAATCCCGCTCCAGAAAACATGTTTCTGCAACAGAGCCTGAGGCTCTGCTCAAAGGCTGTTCCGGTCTTCCTACTCATTGTGGTTCCCCCACTCCTAATCCCTTTTTAATATGTGGTATTACATATTTTGCAACACCTCCATTGTTGGAGAATGACTGTAACACCAAACCCACTGCCTCCGCTTGCCAGGTATCTGGGCTGGAAAGAGGCTATGAGGGAATGCTGCTTGGACTTACTCAGCACTCCTGTTCCCTCCCACAAAACCTATTTTTCCCCAAGCATAAAGATTATGGAGATGCAATTGCCCTGATTTCTCAGACTTCCAGCCCATACCCCACATATTTTCCACTGTTGAGATGGACAGATCTCAAATACTTATTTTTCATAATCTTGTCAGTAATTCTATCTTCTGAATGTCCTTCTATAAAAGGCCCCACACTATGCCATTGAACGCAGAGGGATGACAAGTGAATTTTACTCTTGGCAAGGAATAAGAATAGCAAAAAGATCACCAAACCAGTGAATATTTTGAAATTTTAAAATAAATTGCTTAGAGGGTATTCAACATTCGAATGAAAAGTAGGCATTAATAAAGAAACAGACCATGAGATAAATAAAGCACAGGAGAAGCCTTCAGGAAGGTGAAGCTCCATCACAAGTGTTGGATGCAGATGCCATCTACTGGATAGCCACCCACGGGAGCTACCAGCCCTTGCAGGCGAGTGTCCGCAAGGGAGGACAGTCACCTTCTGGGAGCCCCGGAGGCAGGATGAGATCCCTGCAGTCACCACAGCAGAAGCTCAGAGGCAGTAAATCCTGCGGAAGACTGAAGCAATGCCATGCTCATGGACAGGTCTGCCGAAACCTTTGGGTGACTGTCTGAGAGGAGGAGGATGCGTTTCTGAGATGGTAATTCCCCTCGTGCTTTTCATCAGCACTGTGGAAAGTCCGCTGCAGAGTCTGCGCTGTTAGTGATGCAACAGGGAGCCATATCCTGGGCTTTTACTGATAGTGCTATACTCATATTTCTCTTTCAGAAGTGTGAGTAAAATAGGCCTAGAGAACCTCAGTCATCACTTTATACAATTGCTCCTGGATCTTTTAAACCCCCCTCTTTGAAGTGAGTGCAAGAAACAGAACCCCGTTCCAGGAGGGCAAGTCTAACCTTTAATCCAGAGCATTGAGGCACTTGCCAATGTTTCCTTTGTGGTGAAGAAAGTCTCCAAGGACTGCAGAAACTCTTAGCGCTGCGCATGGAAGCCCCACCAAGTTGCCGCAGTGCAGTACGCACGGCGCTCTGGTCCCCCTCTTCCTTAGCTGCTCTGGGTTACATCCAGCGCTGGTGGGTGCCTGCAGTCACCGATCTTGGCTTAGAAGACTAAAGATAGTACTCTCAGCTATCCTACTCTGAGAAATATGGTCCCAAATAAAAGGAAATGTGAAAAGAACTTGGCATTAAATTAGCAATACAGGTCCCCTGCAGGCGGTGAAAGTGACTTACCTGCATTAAATTCCACTCAATGTTGGCCCTTGTAGTTTCCCATCCAGGCAGTCCTGTTCAGGAGTTTTCAGCTTTTGCACCTAGCAGCGCTCAGGGAAATTAATACTCTTAGTCTTTGCTTTGCATCATCCACTCATGAAACTCCATTTTCTACCTGATTGAACCAATTTGCAAGGCAGTCTCCTGCCTCAGCCACGGGGTGAGACTGTATCGCAGCACAGATTATCTGCCAGGTTCCCATGATTTTGTTCGTTTTCTGGACAGAAAATGTGCCTCTGCCACTGATGGGCTGGACTTCAAGGAGGTTTTGTTTCCTCTGGGAAACAAAAATGCCTGAGGATGATGCTAAGCTACGGGTGCCAGTTTCTTGCCTGATTTAGGTGCTCTCTGATGGCCAGTACAGGACATTCCCCAGCAGTATTCCCAGGTCTGCTTCTCTTTCGAGGCTGTATTCTGCTGTGGCTGCTCTACAGCTTGGACCTCAGATATTTTTGTCTACCTAGGAACTTTCATCACCAGTGGGATTTCTTGGAAGTGCTCTGCTGGAAAACCAAGTGCTGATTTGATCTTGTGAAGCGCTGCCAAACAATATTAGCAGTTTTAACTTCCCTGCTGTGGCATCATCCCTCATTCCCTCTGCGAGGAATCTGCAAAGACTTTGCTGCTCCATCTTTCCAGTTCATGGGGAACTGTTTGCTGCTAATCTTCAGGAGGAAACCTCCTCCTTCTCTGTGGCGAGGACCACTGCAGAGAGTTGTGTAATCAAAAGCCACAGCCCCTGAGTAACCACCTTCTTACAGTGCCAGGGCTGCAGCTCTCAGCAAGCGCGAGCACAGGGCAGAGCTGAGGAGGAGGAAGAGGAGGACGCTTCTTGCAGGTTGGTCCCTAATCTAGAGACTTGCTCACCCAGGGATCCGGGTTACAGAGCTCTTTTAGGTTGGCCCAAGGAAATGAGAAGGTTTTGTTGTTACTGGTTGCTGAGAAAATGAGTGGATGACTCATCCGTCTTTTGCCACATGCTGCCTTTACAATTGGTTTGTTGAAATTCCAGACAACTGGGCTTTTATCAGCTAAAACGGGAAATGAGCTCAGTTACTCTGTAAATCCAGAGCAATTTATTTGTAGACTGAGGACTTCAACCTATGCAACGGTGATCACTCCTGAGACAGCCTAGTTCCCTCTTGGTGCTCCTTCTCCCTTTTCATTTAAAAACATCCTGGTGACCAAGGTCTTTCGGCTTTTCCAGTTTAATTTGATCTGGGGCATACTTTTGATGGAAAATCCCTGTTCCCTGCTTGTCCCTCTCCTGAAGACTGTGCAGCACAGATGAGCCCCAAGAAAGTGAAGCCGATTTACTCTCCTTTTCCTCGGGGCCGTTTTGATGCTGTGCCACGCTTGGCTCACACAAAAATGTGCATCGCCTGGTCTCTCACGCGAAGGACCCCAGAATGCAGCGAGACGAAGGAGTCACACCGCTGACGGTTCCCCTGAAATCAGCTTTATGCGCTTGCGTCTCCAGCAGGAAATGCCAGAGCTGGGAAGCAGATGTGTGCATGAGATACTGCCGAAGTTAACGGGAATCGACGAGACCTGCTGTCGGAGGTGGCCACTTTCAACCTCTTACGCATTTTTTGCAGAGTAAGCTGTTCCACTCGTTATTCCTCATCATCTCACCTGCCTAAAACAATGGAATGCGCAAAGATCCTAATGGAGGAAACCCTGGAGGACTGTTCACAACACGGCAACGCACAACACGAAACATCGAACGGCGTTAAGATGCCTCGAATCCCCCCGAGGTCCAGTCCGCGCGGTAGCACGGGCAGGGCAGGCCACAGGCGCGTCCCTCCAGGAAGGCAGGCGCCGGGAGCAGCCGTTCGGCCCCTGCGAGCCGCAGCTCGTCACCCTGCCGAGGCAAGAGGCCGCCGCGCTCCTTCCCCCTCCGGCCACGGTGGTGGTTTGTGTTTAGGCTTTAACTTTTGGAGGAGACTCTGCTGCAACAGCGTGTCGTGACACCCCTCTGCGGCACGGGGAGCATGACCACGTGCGGGTGTTTGCCCCCCTGTCCGCAGGAACTCGGTGCTGGGCTGTAACTGGCACCGGCTGATCGGTGATGCGCATCGGCGGGTGCCGTGGGCCCCTCCTGGGCCCCCGCCCTGGGAGCGCGGGAAGCCAAAGGCCGCTTTCTCCCGAGGGAGGAAGAAAACCACCT
>VWZZ01006361.1:103047-125718 GCA_013399095.1 Psophia crepitans | reverse complement strand
TGGCCGCTGCTGCTCCGCCTGGCCCAGGAGCTGGTGCGGGGCTGGGCCGCCGGCGAGGCGCGCGTCGGCCGCCTGCTCAACACCACCGACCTCTACCTGCTGCCCAGCCTCAACCCCGACGGCTTCGAGCGCGCCCACGAGGGCGACTGCGGCGGCGGCGCCGAGGGCGGCCGGGAGAACAGCCGGGGCCGCGACCTCAACCGCAGCTTCCCCGACCAGTTCGGGGCCGCCGAGCCCGACCTGGAGCCCGTGCCCGAGGTCCGAGCCCTCATCGCCTGGATGCGCCGCAACAAGTGAGTGCGGCCCGGCCCGGCCCCCCTCTGCCCGGCCCGGTGAGGCCCGCGCTCCCGCACCCCGCGCTGGGGAAGGGGGGACCCTCGGCCGCGCTCCGGGAGCCTTCAGCTCGCGTTCAGCCTTTCCCGGCGCTTCCTAGCCGGGCTGCGGGGGGAGTAAAAGCCATTTCCCACCTCTTTCTCCCCAGCTTGCCTCCTGTGCCGGGTTTGCCCGTTTTTGCGGCTGGGGACAATCCTGCACCCAGCGACTGGGCTGACCCGTGTGATGGCCGGGCTGCGGCGTGGGGGCTGCGGTTTTGCCACGCACCTGCTGCGGAGCCACCCTGGCCCCACCGGGCACAGCCGTGCCCCCCGTGTGCCCAGGCCCTCCCGGCCTCGCTGGCCGGCTGCCTGTCCCCTTCTCCAGCAGCTGCAGGCTTCTCCGAGTCTTGAGCTCGTCTGTAGGTCTCGCTCGTGGGACTGGTAACGCTTTCACCGGGAGCTGCGGGGTGCTTGAAATATTTGGAGTTAAGTCTATAACTGGTCTGTGAGCAAACCTGTTAACAGAGAGTTGTGTTGAACAGGGCTTCTCCCCATCGTTGCGTTTCATGGAAGATTCCCTGGATTTAGGGGAAAAATCCCTGGATTTAGCAATAGAGCTGTGTGCAGCAGTGCTCCCAAATACAGGCCCTGCTCCTGCGGCACTCTTTCCCCAAAGCATGCAGGACAGAGCGTTAAGTGCCCACGCTGCCTGCACAGGCTCTCACCTGAACCACGGGGGCGTTCCCCACTGCCGTGCCTGGAGTGGGGCAGCCCGGTGGGGGACGCGGCGCGTGAAGCCCAGCTCCGATCTGGGGCCGTGGGCAGCCCCGGGAAGTGCAGTGGCCAGGCCGGGCACTGTCTCTTCTTTTGCTGCGTGCTCTTCTTTAGAGAGCTGCGGAAGGTCCAAACCGCTCAGGCCGGCGCAGCCAGCCGCGTGAATGCGGAGTCTGATCGGATACGAGCGATGCCCTGAAGCTGTGGCCCTCTTTACAAATGGGGGTAGAGGCAGGAACGGGGACGGGATGGCCAACTGCGGCGGTGCTCTGCCAGGCTGTGGTTGGATCCAACAACGCGCACGACATTCAGTATGGCATGTTAGCTCAGTTTTAGGGAACGAGGTTTACTTGGACAAGTTATTAGAACTTGGTGGATGGCGGTGCCCATAGGGAGTGTTGCTCCAGAGGGATTTCATGAGCTGCACCAGTAACTGCTTGTCCCGAGGGTCCTTCAGGACAGCTCTGATGTAGTGGTTTGCACCAAAATCCCTCCAGACTCGCTTAAACTCAACATTAGCTACTAGGGAAACTCACGCATCCTCTTAATATCATTTTGAAAATATCTTGGGCTGCTTATTTTTATTTTTTTGCAAGCGTTTGAGGTGGGATTTGCCTGTAAGCCAGGGTGAAACAGGAAGAACGTGGTGCTTTGTGCATCCCTCTGCCTGGCAGCACCAGTTAATGCCGGTGCAGTTGTTAGACTGACGTAACCACTGATACAGTAATGAAGGGGTAAACAGAACTGTTTGATTAAAAAGAAAAAAGATAGTGGGTGTAATGCGATTCATGTGCACTGTTTTAAGTGAGGCAAAGGTATTGGTCACGTTACCTCTGCTCAGAAACTAAATCCCATTTGACCAAGCGAGGAGGAGAGCTCTTTTTCCCCTCAACACCGTATTTCATGGAAAGAGGAAGAGCCAAGACAATTACCTTTGGGATTTCTTGAAATCCTTACGCTGCCTGTGATCAAATTCAAGCGTGATATAGGGCATGCCGTGCTATATATTCTGGCGTGAGATTTCAACAGCCCTGTCACACATCCAGATTTTATTTATGCAAGTCAGTTCTGTTGTACATACCAAGTGTTGCTCAAAGCTTGATGAAGAGCCACGTACATCGCTTTATGTGCGGGGCGCTGCTTGTCTGTCACGGAGTTTGAGGGCTCTTAGGCTGCAGCGAGAGACTTTTGTTTCCAGTAATGCCAGATGTCAGTTTGGGGAGTGAATAAACCAGTCCTGAGAGCTGGTTTATTGCACAAATCTGACTTCCTCTGACAATCCCGCTGGCCGTGTTGGAGTCTGGTGTTAATGTGCGGGGCTGCACCTCCCAGGACAGTGTATCTTTGTCCAGCAGTAGCGGACTCGGTGTCAGAAGAGCGTGTGTCTGTTAACGTAGCCTTGGTGTAGTTGCAGCTCTGCAGATATTCTCCCTGCACAGGGCTGATGCATCAGGGTCTGATCGCTTCCTCTTCCAAAGTAGCATTGCTGCTGGGCGGCTCATCCAGTGGGCATGGTTTGCCTTGCTGATCCCAAATAGAGTTTGGAGGCTCTTGAGAACACATTTTGGGTGGGAAAGCAGCAGAATAACTGGTTGGGCAGCAGTAGTTGTCTTTCTGTTGAAGCTATTCCAGTATGACTCTTCTTTTTCTTTTCCTCCTTCCCAAACCCAGGTTTCTGCTCTCTGGCAATCTTCATGGCGGCTCAGTGGTTGCAAGCTATCCCTATGATGACTCTCCCACACATAAGCCCACAGGAGTCTACAGTAAATCGGCTGATGATGAAGTGTTCAAATATTTGGCAAAAGCTTACGCATCACATCACCCCATAATGAGAACTGGCAAACCCAATTGTCCCGGCGAGGAGGGAGAGACCTTCCAAGATGGTATCACAAATGGTGCCCAGTGGTATGATGTAGAAGGTAAGCCGTGCTGGGGAATCGCTCTGCCTCTGCTAGCTCACCTAACAGAGCCTCTTACAGACATAGTTTCTTGTTCCCACTGAGAAGTGACATCGAAACCAGCAGTGATTATCACAGAGGAAAGGACAGTGGGTGAAGTGATATTTTTAGCTTTGAATGTGTTCTAGCAGCTTGAAATGAGGGGAAGTGGCATCGCAGGCACACCAGTAAGTGCTTGATGAATCACAGCTTGGGAGATGTTCGCAGGGAATAGATCACAGCAAACTGGAGGGTTCTTCCTGACCCTGTTAGGTACCCGAGAGTTATCCTGCATGTGGGAGGCTTCATTTGCCAAATGAACTGTCATTAGGTCTCCAGGTGGTTACTAAATTTTGATACAGGAAAGAGGAAACTATTGTTAAACGTATTAAACCAATGTCAGTATTCTGTGGGGGTTTTTTAACCTCCAAACTTGTAATTTTGCAAATGATGATACAACAGCTGCTGTAAAACTATGTAAAATTATCTACATGCGTTGTCTGAGCTAACGTAGCTGCTCTCGCTGGGTGTGAGGTAGGAAGCTTTTCTGAGAACTGCTCTACTGTTAGACCTGTGCAGAGGGTGACAACCAGCACAGCCTGTTCTCGTCCGCTGCTGCGGTGGGATCTAGAAGGGATCCAAAATTTGGTCTGCTGGGGCTTCTTGGAGAGCTGTTCCCTCCATTAGGCAGCTGCACTGGGAGGTGATCTAAATATAAGGAAATTACCTTCTGGTGGCACCACTCTGCTTGTGTGGAGGTGGCTGGTCTGGCTCAGGCACGCTGTGGCTGCTCTGCGTGCGTCGGTTTGGCTGAAAGCAGGATTTAAAGCACAGTTTATGTGACAAGATACTGTCATGGAAGAGGCTCTGTGGGCTGTCGGGAAGAGAAATCTGGGCTGTGTCACTAGAAGTTACACCACTGCCGTGCTCCTTCGGCGGATGTTGTACAACCATGGGCTCGCCAGACACTGCAGAAGCTTCTGTGGTGAGGACACGGCAAAAACTTTGCCTAAATGATCCAAAGAAGTTGCGGTGCTTTTGCTGTACTTGGACTGCTCTGCTTTCTTTTGTGCTCGGGCTGAGGGATGATGGCAGGAGTGCTGAGCAAGCAGTGAAATCAGGCATTGTTTATCCTTCAGAGCTTGCAGCTTAAAACAAAGTCGAATAAGACAGAGTCTTTCCAAAACACGGGCTTCCAAGCTAAGTCTTATCTCAACCCAGCATCTGCCTTGCTTGGGAAGGAGGGAGCGAGACCCATTACAGGGCCTGAACACATCACCTCCGTGCTGAAAGAGGAACTCTTGATTTCACCAGTGGCTGAATCATTCCCCAGGATTTCACTGGTCAAATAAGAAGTCGTGTTCAAATAAGATACGGTTTTACCTCTTTCTCTAGCAGCTGTCTCCTGCTCTCCACCCTGTTGAGCACACCAGCCCACATGTTTGCTGGCTCAAGGTTCACTCTGCTGCTGTGAAAGGTCCAGCAGGAGGAAGGTTTGTGTAACCTGATGAATTTGCTTATGAGGGAACAGGATATCCTGGATGATCAGTGCTGCCTTGTTCTGGTGGCAGTCCTTATCGGCAAACATCTCAACGGGGAGATTTGTCGGCTGCAGCTCTGACGCTTTCTGCCCGTGTAATGAAGTGGGGTTGGTGTGCTCTGACGGGAGGGTGGTCCCAGAGCTTTGGGCCTGGGTTCCCTTAGCCCTGGTGAGCAGCATTTTTCACTGCACCATTAACTTCTTCATCCTTCTGGTAGGATCTGAGTCACCTGGCTAGCGCAAGGTTTGCTAGTGGCCCTGGTGCTGGTGCGCGAGCCTTTCGGGCTGCCTCTGCCTCATCAGCGAGCAGAGGTTTCACCTACTTTCCTTTCACAGGAAATGGCAAGGTGTCAGCTGAAGACCTGTTTGTTCTGTGCTGCCATCGCTGTGGGTTGTACTCCGTGTAATAGCCTCCAGGCTCTGCGGAAACAAACTCTTCTGCTGTGACAAGCCGCAATCTCGGACTCAGCGCTGGTGGCTGTAGGCAACTCACAGGCAGAGATTACAGGGAGGGTGCACCAACACTAGCTCTGGGAATGGAGCGTTGCTGAGGTTGGCAGACCTGTGCAGTTTCTCCCCTAAGCAGTAATTTACGTCTCGTTGCTGTTGAAGACACACACGTGGAGGGTGATGGTGGCCCTTGAAGCATCTCCCAGGCTGAGGAGTTCATGAAAAGTGTAACCCTGAGTTACACTTTTGCAGCGGAGAGCACAGGTGGACTAACAGATACCGCAGAGACCAGAGCATGTGTATGATGCTGTGTGGAGTTACTGTGTCCCTTTAGGGTTTTAAATGTTAACATATATTTTTAATGGTGGATGAAGAGCAGGCAAAGGGGAGCCAGTTGTATGCAGCGTGTGACGGCAGCGGAAAAACCACCATGGTGACTGGATTGAGTCATCTGGCTGGCTCAGCTCTGTGCCAAGGGCTGCTGAGGCTCGTACTCGGACCAGGAGGCCTTTCCCAGCGATTGCAGAATTTAAATGTGCAGTAAAATGAGGCTGGGTTAATCCCAGTACCCCGTGGGAGCTCTCTGGGCTGAGTTGAGCTCTAGAGATAACTGGAGCACACGGTTCTGTGACTGATGCGGGGCATGTGCTCGTGGCCTGCCCGTCGGGTTGTGCCAGGAGAGACTGCAGGCTCCAAGTGAGCTAAAGCCAGTAAAAACAAAGAAATGGGAACATAATGTCTCAACAGGTGGAAATTTTCCTGCCACGTTTTATCATGTGAAATCAAACAAGCTGGAAAGCCAACTGCTGTGGGATTCATTGTCCCGGAGTTACCAGTTCAGGTTTACGCTGGTGCCAGACCCCATTAACTTTCGTTTGAATTTGCAAACAACCTCTTACTGCGTGTCAAACCAAGGTGGCAAGTACAAACCATTGGAGTAATCGTTAAGGTCAAGTGTGCGCGGAGAGAGGTGGCTCTCTGCCAGAGGGCTGAATTTGGCTTCTGCATTCCAGCTGCTGTAGATAAGCACGTCTGTGACTGGGGACGTCGGTCAGAGGCTATCTCTGTTGTACATGTGCTTGCTCTTCCTTCCTTTTTAACCTATGTGGGTTTTAACTACCAAGTGGCTGGTTCAAATCAAGAAAATATGTGCGAGTCTGGGCTGGTGTATGGTGCAGGTGATGTTTGGAAAGCGGTTAGGAAACTGCTTAAGTCTTGTCTGTGGGAAGGAGGTGCTTGCCGTTATTTCCGAAGGAGCCCAGTTCAGAAACTGAATTCAACATGATTTTCAATAGGTTATTTTGTGGGCAGCCTTGGGAGGTCTTGCCGTTATTTGCAGTCCCTTCCTGACCCTTATTTTCCTTGCTGGCTTGACTCTCTGATGTCCAAGTGTTTGAGATGCTTCTGGTATCTACCAGAAGGCACTTCTCAGGTTGAAAGTGGATTTAGGTTACGGGTGTGCTTACTAGGTTGTTTTGACTGTGGTTACTAGCCACACGGAGCTTCCGAACAGCTTTTAGTGGCATCAAACACGAAGCAATTAGAATGAGTGCTGAGAACAGTGGGTGCTCATGGCATCGCTGTGGTGGCCTCTGTTTCCTGGGCACGGCAGAAGGCGGTTGCGCACTGTGAGCTTTCTCGCACTGCAGTAGGAGGCTTCAGCCGTGCCTTTCTGGGGTAGGCACAGTAAGCTGCCCTTAGGTGTTGGTGTTTTCACAAAATTCTTACTGCAAATTTTCCTTTCTTCTTGGGAAAAGTATTGGCTTGATGGTTTGAGGGTCCGATGCCTCTTTTTACATCTGCATCTGCTCTGGGCTGTGCGATGCAGCTGCTGCAGTTGGAGGCTGAAACCTCACCTCCTCTGAGTTTTAATGATTGCAAATTAACAGACCAAAACATTCCTCCACCTGTTTGGTGCTGCTGCTGGTGCTCACCCCGGTCTTGTGCTATGAGGCGATCGGTCTGTCCGCAGAGTAAGCGACTTGTGCCATGTATTTAATCACGTCTCTGCCTTGCTTTGTGCCATCTGCTTTCTCTGCAGAACAGACACCGCTGTTTCTCTGCTTCCCTTTAGCTGCAGGTCTCCTCTGATCTCCTAACGTCTGCTCCCGTGAGCGCTGGAATTAGCGAGGTTTCTGCATAGCGCAGTTTGAAAATAGAGCCCTTCCTGGCTGGCCTGAAAGGCGTCTCCTGGCACATGGTATGTTCATGGTATCTGGATTCCCGGGCTTGACTCAAGAGCTGCATTCTCCTTCTTGTCTGCCTGGTGTGGAGCTCGGCAGGGAGCAGAGGCATGCTTGTCAGCATGAACTCTGCAGCACTTGTGCTGCAGGAGGTCTGGGATCCTTGCCTGAAGCGCAGTCCTGATGTTCAAGGAGTGGGGTAGAGCAGGGAAGAGGTTTGTTCTGAGCGTTTTTGTGGTGTACTGCCAGCCAGAGATTGACTTCTGTGACTGTCAGCTGCTTGCTCTTGCATTGCTTCCCTCACTGGGAGGCTGAAGCTTTACGCACTGCGGGCTAAAGAGACCCTGTGACTAAAAATCTGCTGCAATAAATCCTGCAAGTTATCCCAGATATTACCCAAACAGATAGGTAGAGTAGAAGCCGTGTAGTCTGACAGTCCACTGCCCTGGGTGTGCTTTTTCCACTCCGCTCCTTGAGTGTAGGGCTCTGCTAACGGCAGGCGGTGTGCAGAGCTCTCTTTACACCTCCAGATCTTCTGCGTAACCGGGAGAGGCTGTGCAGATGGTGTATGGAAAAACACATAATTCCATATGCTGTAAAATTAACTGTCCTGCTCTGCAGTGGGGTCCTGTGAAGGCCAAATATGTGCAGTGGATACAGCCCAAGTTTTCAAGCTTGCAATGGACTGCTTTCTTGAAGAGGCAGTTTTACTGAAACTGGTGTAGCAAGGTCTAATTTCGTCCGTTGCTGCTCTATTATGGGTGAGCATCTGTCCTAAATTTGCTTGAATGGCAGATGAAGCACTAAATATGCTTCATAATGGTTCTGTCTTACGTATGAATGTTTTCAAATGCATTAGCGTCCTGCTAGGAACAGATGGTTGTAGGCTGGCAAATTGTTTCACTCTGCGTGGTGTTTACTGGCGAGAGAGCAGCCTGCTGTGGGTTACTGTTCTGAGCCTGGTAACAGGAGCCGAATAAAACTGAGCGTGTGTCAGATTTGCAGGCCTTGTTCCTCTAACCTCTTGGACTGCGTTTGAGAGTTTTAAAGCCCTCAACCACTTTTTGGCCTGTTGTGCCGGACAGGAAGGTATCTTTCCTGTTTTGATCTCAGCCCGTGCACGAGCTGCAGCGCTTTCATTCTGGTGGCAAGTAGCATTTGATTTGTTACCATAAAAGCTTCATGTTCTCTTAGCAGCAGGCTCCCAGAAGGGTTGAGAGGAACTGGGACATCTTTGATCTGCTGCCGTCCTGCACATCTTCCCAGGGGGCTGTTCTTCTGAACCCTACTTTATGCTGTCAGCCCGTCTTTGCGGTGCCCGAGTGCGCTGGGGCTACTGGATTCAGCGCAGCGCTCCCTGACCTTTCGGGCCAGTAAATGCTCACAGCCATCGCAGACTCCTCCGCTTGGTAAAGCGCTGCTGATCGTGTTTCCTGGCTGTGCATTAACACAGCTTCTGGAAATGCCGGGTAGGGCATTTGCATCCTGGTATTGATCCGTCCTGGCCGGTGAATTGGCACGCACCCTGGAGGGTCCCTCGCTTGTGAGCGATTAGGGAGCGGCGCAGACAAAGCAAGTGAGGTTTATTGGCGTAGCACTAACGCAGTACTTCAGTGGGCAAAGCAGAGGGTGGGAGCACAAAGTATGTGTTTCTTACAGACCTGATGGGGTGCTGCAGGCTGGTGCCACAGGCCATCTTCTGCTTTCCTTCCTCCTGAAGTTTGCATCTGCTTCCTGCGGGGCGAATGTGTAGCTGTTCTGTGGCAGATGGGCTTCTGAGACCCAGTTTGACTCTCTCAGCTGATCCAGAAGAGACCCATCGTCTGTGCCCGTGTGTCTAGCCAGTGGGAGTTGTTCAGCCGGTGCATGGAGGTCTCTGGGCTGAGTGGTCCCGGGCGCTGCTGTGCAGGTTGGGAAGGAGCTGCCTGGGTAGTGGTGGCCAAGGCTGTGGCATGCCGGTCTGTCTGGATTCTGACTGGGTAAGGTTGTGTAACCTAGAAGATATCAGTATGCATAAAACTTAGTGTGGTGGGTTTTCCATACTGACACAACTGCCTGATTTGCTGGTGGTGGTGGTAACGATCCTCTCATGTGGCCATGACATCTGGCTACAGTCATGTGGTGGGATTTGTGCGGGTGACTCTGAAACCTGTTTCACAGACTTGGGTGCTTTTGGAATGTCCTTTTTACTGTTGAAGGCTCCCGTGAATGTTTAGAGGGCCGAACATTTGCAGTCTTCAGCAGCGTGCTGAAGTCTGAGCTCCAGATTGTGGGTGTTGATACCTGCGAACCTCAAGTCCTGCTGGTACCTGATTCATTCCTGTTTGAGAAACAGGTTTGCTTGCTGAGGGCTGAATGTAAACTTCAGCAAACGGGGTCAGGACACTTGCTGGAACAAGGTGACCTTTTTGATTCATAGCAGTGCCTGTGGTTTCTCTGAAGGGCAAGAATAGCAAGATGAGTTTAATACTGGGAAACAGTTCTGTGCACTCCTGTTTTCTGGTGCTTGTGGAGGTTTTGCTGGTTTAACACTAAGCCAGCAAGCTGTCCCCAGCTCTGTAACATCCTTAAATTAAATGAGGCTGCAGCCTTAAAGAGGAAATGTGGGAGGAGGCTGGTGACTTGGCTGCAGGTCTCAGGAAAGAGTGAGTTTCCCAGTTGGAATTTCTCGGGTGGACAAGACTCTGTCCTGTTCTCTTGCCTCATCTGGCTGCTGCAGGGTCACAGGAGTCCTCAGCAGTGAGGGAGGCATCGCTCCCCTCCCAAATCAGGAGAGTTTCCTGAAGGTGACTTTCCACAGTTCTGCGTGCTGTCACCATGCACCATGTTACACTACGTCAGACTTTCTGCTAGGACTGCTCTAAATACCAGGTAAATATAACCTTCAGATAAGGCCTTGGAGGAAAAGAGCAGCCTGAGGAAGTAGAGAAGGGGAAGCATTGCTTTCATCTTGTCTAGAATTTACTAAGATTTTTGTGGGAGAACAGCTTTGCGGTCCTTGAAACTTTCAACATGCAGATTCACGCTGCGCCTCCCAGGTTGATAGTCTGGTGTGTCCTTCCGTACCAGAGGTCAGAAGCTCATTTTGGGTCAGGTAACATGTCTTGCAGGAAAACCTCACAAATGTAAAGGTGGCTCGGAGCACATGGCGAAGGGCTCGGCAGCGGTAATGACCAGACTCTGGTGTGCCTGCCCTGGCATCCGGGATGTGTAGTATCTGGAAAATGTCTTCACAGTGAAATGAACCCGTATGAATTTCCAGGTGCTGTGCTGCTGAGTTCAGCTGACAGAGCAGTGCGACCGAAGGGACTGTCATCTTTGAGCTGCAGGCAGCTGATTTGAATGGCCCAGTGTGCCAGTTACTGGGAGAAGCAGCTCAGTCTCGCCCAGCGCAGGCTCTCACCATGATCTGATCTGACGTTTCTCCTTAGGTTGTTCCCTCTGGAGGATGGCATCCTGCTGAGATGCTGGGGGGGGTGTGGCTGAAGGACCAGGGACACTCTGCATCCCATGGAGAGATATCTGTATGTTGCTCTTAGGACATATCTCTGCCTCGTTTCCTCAGGTGGGATGCAGGATTACAACTACGTGTGGGCCAACTGCTTCGAGATCACGTTGGAGCTGTCGTGCTGCAAATACCCTCCGACTTCCGAGCTTCAGCAGGAGTGGGAGAACAACCGGGAATCTCTCCTTGCTTTCATTGAGAAGGTAGTGCGGGCTGGGACGGGCACGGGGGCAGCAGCTGCGAAACCTGCGTGTCCGTGGTGGGCTGAGACCACTGCGTTCAGTCGCTCTTGTGGCTTTGTTTGCTGCGTGTGGTAACACAACTGCTGCAACTGCTGCGCAGAGGTCGGTGGTTACAAAGGTGCTGTGCATCTCTGTGGTTCTGCCACAGTTCCCACATCCTCCACGATAGCAGAGCTCTGCCAAGAGGGCCCTCGCGGGGTGCGGTGTTAGAGGGACTGATCAGTGCAGATCTCACAGGGAAAGGCAGAGTACCTGGGTGGCCTCGGTGCCATGAACCTCTAGTGATGTTCAAAAGTGCCAGCGCTGCTGAGACCTTGGCGTGCAGGATCCTCTGCCGGGCTGCCTCCATGTATGAGCTGAGTAGGAGACAGTTTGTGCTGGGAAGGGAGGCAGCTGTGTTTTGTCCCTCGGTGTGGCCTGTAACCCTGCCACGTTCATACTGTTGTGTGCCCATGTCGATGAAATAGAGGATTCGTTCAGGAGAATCAGTTCTGAGGTCTCGCTGCCCTCCCAGTGCGTGCTGGAATTCCTGTCCTTGCCACCTGGCCAAGCACTGTCTGGATCTTGGGCCCTTGCGTGTCTTTGTGTCTTTGCCTGACAGCTGTCCTGCTCTGCTGCGTTTGGGGAGGGGCAGGGGATGTTGCTGGGGGGAGACACGGTTCCCCTGATGTTGCCTGTCTTCAGCCAGGCTCTGGCATTGTTTTCCTCAGGTCCACATCGGTGTGAAGGGCTTTGTCAGGGATGCTGTCACTGGAGCTGGCCTGGAGAATGCCACCATTGTCGTTGCTGGTATTGCTCATAACATCACAGCCAGCAAATTTGGCGATTACCACCGACTGCTTGTGCCTGGGACCTACAATGTGACTGCAGTTGTAATGGGGTAAGGTCTCTGTGGCAGCCTGCGTCCACACTGCCACCTGCTTGTGTTCCTTCACTCGATTTCTTTCCCCAAATGATCTTGTGTGTTTAAGGGGCTTGGCTGGAAGCTGCAGCTCTAAAGGATTCCGGCTTAGAGTTGCAGCCCATGCCCCATGGCAGCGGGCTGCTGTTGGATGCGCAGCATTTCTGTCACCTTTCTTTGATTGCTTGTATCAACCTGCATCTTACTTTTTGGGAAAGGGAGAAAGTGAAGTGATGTCATCCCAGTAAGAGTTTGTGTTGTCTCACGTCTGGGTGTGAACATGTAACTTGCCCCTGGGCTCGCCCTGTGATAACGTCTGTGACTTTTTCCCCAGTGAGCCTGTAAACAGGAACCTGTGCCTCTGACACAGCAAGGCCAGCAGTGTGGTTGGGTCTGGTGGCAGTGGGATGAGTCCCATCAGCTTGTTCACTGGTGGATGTCTCACATAGTTGTTAACATCCCAGTGCGACTGGCCTGTGAGGAGTAGGCTGGAGTGGAGGAGAGGCTGCGGGAGTGCTTGGCCTCTGTTCTGCAGAGCCTCCTTGCTGAAACCAGCTGATTTTTTCACAGTTACTCACCAGTGACCAGAGAGAACATCGAGGTGAAAGAGGGAGCTGCAACAGAAGTGGATTTCTCCTTGCAGCCAACGGTAATGCCACCAGCTCTTAACGTCACGCAGTTCGCAGCAACACCTGCTCCTGTCTCTACCGTCACCCCCACCTCTGTGCAGGCAGAGGCCCCCAGGCCAACTTCTCTCCATCAACCCATCCAACCTGTGGACTTCCGCCACCATCACTTCTCAGACATGGAGATCTTTCTGCGGCGGTACGCCAACGAGTACCCCAGCATAACCCGACTCTACTCTGTGGGCAAGTCAGTGGAGCTGCGAGAGCTCTACGTAATGGAGATCTCAGACAACCCTGGCATCCATGAAGCAGGTAATGTGGGAGGCACTAGTGTGAGTTGTGAGTTAAAGAGCATTATGTGGGACATCTACACTGGTTGTGGAGCCCTAGGGACAGAAGGACCAAGGGGATTCACTGCGATAATGTCTGTCCTTTTTGGGGATGTGGAAGGGTAAATTTTAGGCATGTGCACACCAACCCTGCAGAAAGGCCCAAGGTCACAGTGCTCAGGATGGTGAGATGTCTCCAAGCTTTAATGTAGTGGTTGTAATTGTCTCTTTGGTGTGGCCGTATGTCTGCAGGTGAGCCAGAGTTCAAGTACATCGGTAACATGCATGGGAATGAAGTTGTGGGGCGAGAGCTGCTTCTGAACCTCATCGAGTACCTCTGTAAGAACTTTGGCACAGATCCTGAAGTGACTGACCTGGTCCAGAGCACACGGATCCACATCATGCCGTCCATGAACCCCGATGGCTATGAGAAATCCCAGGAAGGTATTGCTGTCTGCGCCGAAACGTCTGTGGGGTTTCTAGCTCTGAGAACAAGTCTCTGGGTTCATGGTACCTCCCTGGGAAATCTGGAAGCCTTGCTGGAGCAGATGTGCTCTATGCACAGGCAGGCTGGGAAGGGTCTTGCTGTGGGATGAGTGGGTGGACCCCATGCTGCAGGATGTGGGTGGTCGACTGATGCTTGAAGCTGTTGAGGGGAGAGAACTCTCATGCTTCAGCAGTGCTGTGTGCTGCCCCTGTTTGGGTCCCCTTATGGTTTGTGGCTATCGCAAGGCTTATTTTTAAAAAAAAGACATTCCTTTGACACAGCTCATCCTGGCTGTGCTTTGGTCCATGCTCTTAGTAACATGTGATGTGGGAGCCAGGCTGTCTGCAGAGCATTTGTCCAAGGATAATACAGACTTTTATCGTGATGTTGAAACTGCAAAAACATCCTTCAGGGAAGTCCTTGAAACTGCGTGGCTCTTGCAGATTGGCAGAACAAAGTCTATCCGGAACAATTTTCTGGAAGCAGAGCTCTGCTTGGGTTTAACAAAGAACTTGTCCAGCTGGTTTGAGAAGGTGAGCTCTGAGGTTTCTGCGGTCGTGACATCCGGCTGCTGGGATTGTTCATGGTTTGCTGCCTTTCTGCTCGCTGTGGTCTGACTGGCACCAAGAGCCTGTGCAAACACCCGCTGAAAGGGCCCCCAGACACCTCTGTGCACAGAGAAGGAAGGAGAGCGCGGGGGTCCCATCACTCTGGCCTGTAGGAAGCCAGCGCTGTTGTGCTCTCTGCTGTTTTCCAGTGATTGATAGTTGTAAGCTCTGTAGTAAGAGGATGAGGGCTCCACACTGGAGTGGGAATTTGCATAAGGCGCAAGCTTGAACATGTGTTTAATTTTCAGGAGACAAAGGAGGTACCGTTGGCAGAAACAACAGCAACAACTACGACCTGAACCGGAACTTCCCAGATCAGTTCTTCCATGTGGCAGACCCTCCACAGCCAGAAACTGTTGCCGTCATGGCCTGGTTAAAGGCTTACCCGTTCGTGCTCTCGGCAAACCTGCACGGAGGTATGGCGGCCGCACCTTCCTTTGTGCTGAGGTTCGAGGGATGGGGGGTTGCAGGGCTATCTCTGCGATGTTCTAGATGTGGACAGAGGAGCTCTTGCAGAGGGCTCTCCACCCGTGGCAGTGCTGTGAAATGGCAGGAGCCAAGGCAGCCAGGTTCCTGCAACAAGGCTGAGACCATTGCCAACGGGCCTACACAAAGAGGAAACCAAGCCTTTTGTTCATGCTGCTGGAAGATAGATCGGAAGCTGGGAACAGAGGTTGAAAACTGTGTCCCCAGACACATCTGTAGGGAGTCGAAGAGGCTGCTGGGAGGATCACAAGCACTTCTCTGGCGGGTGCATGTGCGTTGGGGAGTTGCTAGCTCATCGCCTGTTGGGAGATGGGGACAGACTCTTGTCAGCTCAGCAGCTGGGTCTGGGAATGTGATAGTGCTGTGGCTGTTGGAGGCTTCGTAGTATTTATAGAATGAAGGGAAGGAGACGTAATCCTGTTAGGGTTCCCTGCCTTGAATTGCATGGCAGAACTATGAAATTTGCTGTAATTTAATTATCTTTTTGGAGTGATCTAAATTAAGTCTCTGTATTACAGCTTATTCCCTAGACAGTTTGTCTGCTGGCTTGTAGCTGTGGTAACTTGCAGGTGGTTGCTTCGTGCTAGCATGTTTAATTTTGCAGTGCAGGAGCACCGTGTGTGGGTACGAGGCAGCTGGCAGGTCTCCAGCAGCGGTGGTGTCTGGGGTTCCACGGTGCTATTAGTAAAACTTGCTTAGGGAAAGCTTCAGTAAGCCAAAGATGTTATAATCTGACAGTGGTTGCAATAAACTCCACAAGGCTGAAAAACTACAGCGGTCAGGCGGAGGGCACCATGTGTGTTCTAGGAAAGTCCCCTCCTTGCTTCCTCTCCTCTGTGAAAGCAACTGTTACGGGGCTGTGCTCATCCCTCCTGCGTGTAGGAGCCAAACCTTTGGTGTGTCGTGGCTTGGGCTCACCTTCCCAGCTGAGTGCGGTCTTATCTCTTCCTGTGCTCTTGTTGTCTCTTGTAGCCGGTGGGCTTAATGCTTTGTTTAATGCCAAGTCTTGAGAAACAGAAGACTTGACGCTCTTTGGAGGAAAACTTCCCCTGTTAGGCTGAGGGATCACTTGGAAAGCGTGCGGGTGCGAGTCAAAACTTGTTTCCCCTGCAGGTTCTCTGGTGGTTAATTACCCCTTTGATGATGATGAGCAAGGAATAGCCATATACAGTAAATCCCCAGACGATTCCATGTTTCAGCAACTGGCGCTTTCCTACTCCAAGGTAACTGTAGTGGGAACACAGGCACATCCTGCCGGGTTAACCGCGGTGCTGTCGGGAACCTCCTGTGCGGCTGGTGGAGGAGGGCGCAGGTACTGTGGGCGCCTGGTGTCGCAGGCACAGGAGAAGGGTCGTGGAGGAGGCTATCGCTCCATGAGTGGAGGGTTCTGTCTGCAGGCGCTGTAGGAGGAGCGCCCTGTGCAGGCACAGGGGCCGTACGTGCTGAAGGGTGGTAAAAATGCTGAAAACACGGGCCAGGAGGAGAGCAAGGATGGCTGTGGGTGGGCGGGGGTGCAGTCTCTTTGTGCTGCAGCCATACAGACGTGTGCCTACGTGAACCTCGGTGTTTGGTAAGCCCAGTGGGTGACTAACGTTAAAGAGACTCAGCTTCACATGTTGCGTCTTGTTTTTTAGGAAAATACAAAGATGTATCAGGGCAGCCCTTGTAAGGATATGTACCCCACGGAGTACTTCCCGCATGGCATCACTAACGGGGCTCAGTGGTACAACGTGCCAGGTAAAGTAGGCCCTAAATCTTTTGCATAGCTTACCTTTAAGTTGATGCATGCGGGTCTTAAAGAATTTAATCTGATCAGTCACAAACTCTGCGTTGGTCAGCCCAGATTACTGGGACTCAGGTTTCTGTTACAACCTCTTAATGTACCCAGGTAAAGTTATCCGGAGGGAAGGAATTTATAATGTAGTTTTTCTGGCTATGCAAAATGGTTTCATAAAATTTTACAGCAGTATATTAACACGAAAGGTATTTACAGGAAGGATGGATATTTGTCTGCTCTTGGCATCCCTTTGAATTTGAATCTTGCCCTGTGTAAAAGCCTTTTCTCTCCAGGTACAAAATGCAGCTGTAGTTTGCACTTTCTCTGCTACCCGATTCTTTTTTCTTTTTGTTGAGATACAGTTGCCTTCAGGAGACCTTGTGAAAACTTCTTACATTCCTGTTGTAGGTGGGATGCAAGACTGGAATTACTTACATACGAACTGCTTTGAAGTGACCATTGAGTTGGGCTGTGTGAAATATCCAAAAGCTGAAGAGCTGCCAAAGTACTGGGAGCAGAACCGCCGATCTCTCCTCCAGTTCATGAAACAGGTGAGACACTTTGACCTCAAGCAATTGGGCGAGCTGCCTCAGGGGTTTGCATTAGATGTGCCAGAATAAACAGGCTAATCTGTGGGCTGAAGCAAGTGCTGCTTCCTGGGCAGACTGGCTACCTGCTCCACAGAAATCATCCCCATCAGAACATGTCTTGACGACTCCTCTCCGCTCCTTCTCAACATACTGAAAATCTGTGTGGAAACAGCAGCCAGGGGATGCAGGTGTGGGCTTTTTATTTAGCACTGCCTTGGTTTTCCCTAGGCTGGAGTGGCCCTGGTGTGCTGTTCCCACCTAAGTCAGGGCTGGTGGTAGTGCTGTGCACCTGGGGCTCGCAAACAAAGGTGTGGAGCAAAGGGTGTTGTGGTGGCACCCTGGGCCAAACAATTGCTCCTGGAACTCATCAGGTGATCTTTGTCCACACCAGCGGCTGGCAAGTCTAACCTGAACCCTTTTGGAATGTGTCGTTCCTCTGGGAATGCTGAACCTCCTGGGCTTGGAGCTGGTGGGATCTGGGTGTTGGTGCTCCCACCGTGTCGTGTGGGGTGGGAGGCAGAGAGAGGGCTGGCACTCAGCGGGGGTGCGGGTCTGTGCGCAGGTTCACCGCGGCGTCAGGGGATTTGTGCTGGATGCTATGGACGGAAGGGGCATTCTCAACGCCACCATCAGCGTTGCTGACATCAACCACCCGGTGACCACCTACAAGGATGGAGACTACTGGCGCCTCTTGGTCGAGGGGACATACAAAATCACAGCATCTGCCCGAGGGTGAGAGCGCCGTGGCACAAGGAGCAAACAGCTGCACTTCCCAGGCAGGATTGGTCCCATCGCCTCTGCCTACAGCAGATGTAGGCATCAGTGTTTCTCCTGCCCTCTGGCCTGTGCAGAATTAGCCATGTGCTGTTACCCTGATGGCAGACTGTTCACCAGGCACTGGTGTACAACCCAAATCCTCCCTTGTTTGGAGGTGGTGTGGGGAAGGAGTTGATAACGTACTGTCTTTACGGGAAATTCTCATGCAGGCAGCTGCCTGCAGAAATGACTTCATTACTTCAGCTGCTGCCAGTACCTTTGGGCTAAAGCAGCCTGACTTGTCCTGCCAGCCTGCCGCGTA
This sequence comes from Psophia crepitans, assembly GCA_013399095.1. Classification (NCBI taxonomy): domain Eukaryota; kingdom Metazoa; phylum Chordata; class Aves; order Gruiformes; family Psophiidae; genus Psophia; species Psophia crepitans. The sequence goes on along the minus strand of VWZZ01006361.1, from coordinate 107,891 downwards.
ACCCTGCGATACCTGAGCCAAAAGCAGCTCAGTGCCATGTTGGGCCCTGAGCTGCTCCCTGTCCTCTTCCCATTCCCATGTCCCTTTTGAAGTGCTCTTGCTCTCTTTTTATCCTTCTGACTGGGGAGCAGTAGCAGTCCCATGTGAGGGTCTGGTCAGGAAGGAGGGTGGCTTTTGTGTGAGGCCTTGAACTCCTGACACTTCTTTGTGCCTTCTCTTCCCTGGGCAGGTATGATCCCGTCACTAAGACGGTAGAAGTTGGCAGCAAAGGAGGGCTGCAGGTCAACTTCACTCTTTCACGGACAGACATCAAAGTGGAGGAAGGGAAGGTGCCAGTCTTGAACACCCCGGACACCAGTGACCCCAGCGAGAAGGAATTTGAGACCCTAATCAAAGACCTCTCTGCTGAGAACGGCCTGGAGCGCCTCCTGCTTACCTCCTCGGGGGATGTCTCTCCTTACCGATACCGCCCTTACAAGGACCTCTCCGAGTTTCTCCGAGGCCTCTACCTGAACTACCCACACATCACAAACCTCACCAGGTGAAAACTCAAAGCAGCAGCCTGTGGTCGGAGGTAGTGAAACGCTAAGCTGTGAATGCAGTGCAGAGATGTGGAGCTCGTCCCTCCCCTTCCCTGTGGTGCCTGAGTTCAAGGGAACCCCACGGATAAGGGCATGGTGGCAGAGCACTGCCTGCAGGGACTCCCAGATCACACACACTCCCATGTGCTTTTTCTGAGACATCATTTTACTGATTTAAACCTGGGGTGCAGTTGGTTCCCCGGGGTGCCTGGGACTGGCGATATTCCCAGCATTGGTACCCCAGGTTTCCGCAAATACCTCTGTTCCATGTCCTCCATTTCCTGTTTTCCAAATCCTTTCTGACATCCGCTCTGCTAAAAAGTCCCCAGTAAAAGTGACCAAATTTGACTTACAAATCTCTGATGGCCTTTTTTGATTGCCTTCAGATTTTAATTCAGTAGTGTGAGACATGTTTGAGTTAGCTCGCTCTGAGCCAAGGTCTCTGCCCTCCTGTAGGAGACCAGCTGTCTGCAGTCCTCTGCTTTCCTTTGTGACCTGTAGCGCTTACCCTCTGTCAGCTTTAGAAAGCACAAACCTCTTTGTCCCAGCACCTCATTTGCTTGTTGTTACCAGGCACAACGTGCTCATGTGCTGTCCCCACTGGTGCCAAGGCTGCTTTTCTGATCTGTAGCCTCTATTGTCTGTCCGGTTGCATCAGCCCTGATTGTGTTCCCTGCTTTGCATGCGTTCAGTTTGCCGACTTAATGGCACGGCTGTAGCAGCAACTTCCGTGCTATTGGAAATAGCCCTGCTTTTGTCCTCTGCACTGGGTGCAGATCAATTATTTTGATGTCCAGATGTATCCTGCTCTGAAGGAAAACACAAAAAACAAGCCAACATTGGAAACACGGAGGCATTTTGCAACTCCACATTTGTGGTGGTGTTACAGGCTATATAGAGGCAAACGGAGCGTTGGGTGTCCTCTGCATCTGGACCTGCATACGTTCTTACACAGCTGCTTGTGTTCAAACTGATGTTTACAGTGAATTTGGTGAGGTGCTCCTGCAAATCTTCTCTCACAATGTGGTTGTATTTTGCGTGTCACTTGTGTGTGCAGCCTCCTCATGGAGGTTGGCAGCGGTCCCTTTCCACGCCGGGATTGCTCCGTAAGGCCGGGCCAAGCGTGCGGTGCTCTGAGCTGACGCTCGGGTTTCTCATCTCTTGGCAGCTTGGGTCAGAGCGTCGAGTTCCGTCAGATCTGGTCCCTCGAAATCTCCAACAAGCCCAACCAGTCCGAACCTGAGGAGCCAAAGATCCGCTTTGTTGCTGGTATTCATGGAAACGCTCCCGTTGGTACAGAGCTGCTCCTGGCACTGGCAGAATTTCTTTGCATGAACTACAAGAAGAATGCTGCTGTTACAAAGGTGAGAAGCCAATGCGAGGGACCATCTTGGAGCCCTCCATTATATCCTGAGAAGACAGTGCTCGCTGGGACAGGCTTGTGTTAACAAGTGGCTTGTGGCTTGCAGCGATCCAACACATAATGGGGAGGTGTTGTGAAATCCGTGGGGCCAGTGGGAACCTCTGACTGCTGGTATCAATATAAGCAGCAGATCCAAGGATGAGATCCAGAGAAATGAGATATGCAGAGAATGAACCCTGCTAATTGCATTTACCTACCGTTTCTTGTTCTTTTGTTCAGCTGATTGACCGAACCCGGATTGTGATTGTGCCTTCCCTGAATCCAGACGGACGCGAGATAGCGCAGGAGAGAGGCTGCACGTCGACGATAGGCCAGACTAATGCTCACGGCAGAGATCTGGACACAGACTTCACAAGTAAAGCAAACTAAAGCCAAGTGATGTGTAGTGTCCCTGTAGAAATGCAGGCTGCTATAGAAGTCTCCTGCCAGCTGCTCTGGGGCTGTGTGTAGTCATTTGGTTATAGGGTCTACCTGTAAAGAGAGCAGCACTCCTGCCCAGGCAGCACAGCTGCTGGGAAGGTTTCAAAGCTTGGATCCCCCCCTACAGATGGTAATTTGCAGTCCCTTATTTGCAAAGAGAAGATGAAGCAGAGTCGTTGGTTGTTTTTTTTTTTTTTTTGAATAGTCCACAAGGTGGACAAAACCTAATGTATTTTTCCCTGTTACTTGATTTCTTTCAAACTCCGTTTCTGAAAAAATGCCCTCTGTTCATGCTCCCTGGAAACAGTCTCCTTTTCTCATGCTTCTCTGGTTTCCATGTAACTGCCTGCTGTTTCCATAGCACTGTGTCAGTGCTGTGCCCACCCTTCCTGGGGATGAACGAGGTGTTCTCTGTGGCCAGGTTTGACTGGGATCACCCCAAATACTTTAAGAAAATGTCCTTTCAGTGTCATTGAGGAGAGCAAACACACATGAAATACCCTCTGCGTCACAAAGGTAAATAGCTTGGAGAAACACTGATGTGTCACGTTGGTTTAGCTTTGCAGATGAGTTCCCCCTGTGGGTAGTGTGGACTGGGTGCTTCACTTGATCTGTCAGATGCGTCCATTGAGATCTAACAAATACCTTTTAATATGTGCAGCAAACAATTTCAGACATACACAAAGAATGTGATTCTGCCGGCCTCTCGAATAGCAGAGGAAACTGTTGTCAATTCCCTTTTCTGTTTGTTGTTCTGATTTCCAGGCAATTACTCCCGGTACTCGGGGACACGAGAGCCTGAGACCAGAGCCATCATAGAGAGCTTGATACTGAAGCAGGATTTCAGCCTCTCTGTTGCGCTGGATGGAGGATCGCTGCTTGTCACTTACCCGTACGATAAGCCAGCGCAGACAGGTATAACTAACTCCTCCAGGGCTGTCTCGGCAGGAGTTCATGTGACCGATCACATCACGTGAGAGCTTCTTGCGCTGGTGGTGGTCTATAGCCGCCTTGTGTGTTCAGCCCATTGCATCTGGAACTGACAGTCTGTTAAGTAAAGCTATAAAACCTCACAGGGTTCAGTTTCCATCCCTACAACAGTGTTTCAACCTTTTCTCTGCCAAAGCCAGTATAAAGTCTGCTTCTGATACCACCCTCAGCATTAGAGGAAACCTGGAATGTCCCTGAGACAGTGTGTCCCTATTTAATACAGGATCATGGGGTTGGAATAGGACTCTGCCACTCCAGTGTACAGGAGCTGCACTTTCAGTCTCACATTTCTCTTTGTAGTGGAGAACAAAGAAACGCTGAAGCATTTGGCATCTCTGTATGCAAACAACCATCCGCTGATGCATTTGGGCCAGCCAGGCTGTCCAAATAAGTCAGGTATGTTCGGTTGAATCCTTTAACCCCCCTGTCAGCTTGTGCTTCACTCTGCTAGGAGCAGGTCTGTCTGACAGCTGTGTTCTTGCTCTCACAGATGAGAATATTCCTGGTGGTGTGATCCGTGGCTCTGAGTGGCACAGTCACTTAGGAAGCATGAAGGTACTTCATCATGGCACAATTTCCCATCTCTGCTAAACAAGCATTAAAAAGCATCTTTGTTCTGATGTCTGCACATTTCCCCACCTCCAGCTGCTCTTTGCAAAGCTTTTTAAATACCACCTCTTTGGCTGTAACTGTGCTTTTGGTTTTTGCAGGATTTCAGCCTTACGTTTGGTCACTGTCCTGAGATCACTGTTTATACCAGCTGCTGTTACTTCCCGAGCGCAGGGCAGCTTCCCGGCCTGTGGGCAGACCACAGGAAATCTCTCCTCAGCATGCTCGTGGAGGTGAGCGGCAGGCTGGGGCAAGAAACTCTGGCAAGGAGTGAAGGTAGTGGGGCTGGGGAGGGGGAGAGGAAGAGAGCAGTATGGAGAGTTTGTATCTTTGGTGCGATGTAATTACAAATGGTCAAAATTTAGACTGCAGGAGGAATGGATTAAACAGAGGCAGCAAGGGACCAGGAAATGTGTGGATGTGAGAGTTAAACATCTGCGCTGTTTTGTGTCATGGTGGGCTGAGCGGTCCTTGCGGTATTGTGCACTTTTATTTAATATGAGGGTCAGGGATAGAGAAAATGCTGTATTTTCAGGGGAGGACTAGATCCTGTTTTAGTTGCAAATGTGCCATATGCTTGGATCAGAATGCCAAGTGTTTGAAATGCTTTATTTCAGGTTCATAAGGGAGTCCATGGGTTTGTCCAAGACAAGAGTGGCAAGGCAATTTCTAAAGCTACCATTGTCCTTAATGAAGGGTTGAGGGTATACACTAAAGAAGGTGGCTATTTCCATGTGCTGTTGGCTCCAGGTCTGCATAACATCAATGTGAGAGCCGATGGCTACCAGGAGAAACATGTCAAGGTATATGAATGTCAGTAT
>VWZZ01006361.1:42661-98044 GCA_013399095.1 Psophia crepitans | reverse complement strand
CGGGGAGCCCTTGTCCCCCGCCGTGAGGGGGTCGGTGCCCCGCTCCGGACCCTCCCCTTCGTAGGCCTGCTGGTGTTCAGCCGTGCCTCCCCCCTTTCAGCATGGAGTGCTTCCCCTTCTGTGAGGGCCCCCCTTGTCGGTCCCCCCTTCTCCGTGGGGTTCCCCTCTCTGGGGCTCCAGGCGGTCTCCGCCGGCTCCGCTTCAAAGCACCTCGTGAGGCGGCGGCTGCCCCGGGCGCGGGGTCACCGTGCGCGTTTGTGGTCTGTGCAGATCTCAGGAAGCAGGCGAGGCAGCTGGAGAACGAGCTGGACCTGAAGCTGGTCTCCTTCAGCAAACTCTGCACCAGCTACAGCAGCGCCCGAGACGGAAGGCGCGACAGGTATAGGTACTAGCCCGTTCCTTTTGTTTTAAATGCTGCTTGTGATACTGATTTCGTTTTTATAATTTGCTCAATGCTGGTCCCACCTGTGGCTTTTGTGCTTCGCTTCTTAAGCAGCTCGTCTCTTCTTGGTGCTGTGATGGGTGTTGGTCTTGATGCAATAGGGAGCGATATCGGTGTGTGAGTCAGAAAGGTGTGTGGGCTGCAGTGGTGCGCTGTGAGAGTGTCTGTGTCGCTAGGGGATGCTGAATTTAAACTTCAGTTTGTAACCGTGGGGTTAGCGTGTGAGCCGATTATCGGGCTTTTTAATGCACGCTGCATTTGGCTTATTTTCCAGTTTTTCTTGTATTAAACTAGTAGGGGGGTTTCAGGGAGTTTGGTGTTAAGGGAATTTAGCCTTGCACCTCCAAGGTGGGCCGGTGTGGTATTTGTAATCCCTGTTTTGATGATAAGGGAACTGCAGCACTGAGCAGCTGCTACTGGTCCAAGGTTGTGCAGGGGACCAGCCCTCCCTTCAGGAGGGATAGCAGTTTCTTTCTCACTTTCTCTTAAGTTGAGTAGTAACAGCAAGAGCTACATACATGTTCGTGTATGAACCACAAGTGAATACTTACTGCTCGCTTTGGGCAGATTCATGTTTGACTGAAGAATTCATGTAATAAAACTTTTAAAGTCTTTCTGGCTTACAGACCAGAGCAGAGGTCTTTCCTGCAGTTCCACAGCATTATCAAATTCTCCATCCCTGTGCGCAGCCTTTAAAAACTGACATTCTTTGTGTATTAGCTGTGGGTCCCAATGCTGTGTATCATCTGTGAGTGTGGCTGCTGTGTTTATGTGTGTTGATGCTTTCATCTATTTAATTAGACTATTGAATCAATTTTGAACCTTTCCATGAATTTCTAGTTCTGAGAGCCTCCAGATCTTATTACTCTTGAATCAGAGTCCTAGCCCTTCTCTTGTTTTTAGCTCTGTGCTGTTACTTGCTGTGGAGTCCTAATTGTTTTAGTTATTTTTGCTGTCCTATGCAAACCTTAATTCTTGTACTCTAGTTATGGTAGCTTACCAAAGTGGAGTAGTAGTAGTTGACATACTTCTGCAGGTTGGCATACCCTGCGTTGTGCCTCTGTTCTGTTGCATAGGTATGACTTCTCGTTGTGGTTTTAGTTTATCTTGAAAAGCATGGGGAAGGTGTACTGTATGAAACACTAATTGTGATAAATGGTGCAGTTTGTGTTGCTCTGTAGAACACTGAGTGCTTAATAGGTTGTCCCAGCACTGCGTTATTAAGGTGTAATTATGTAGCTGGTGTAATACGCTAACGATGCCGTGCTCCCACCTGCCAATAAATAAATAAATGAAGCTTAAAAGCTGGGGCGAGAAGGGCATTGGTGCTAGGCGTGTGCTGGTTGTAGGCAGGTGTTTGACGTTAGGCATACCTTGCAAGAAGAGGTTGTATTTTCCCCAGGTGATACTGTGTTATTGCTTCAGATAAGAGTTAAAGGCATGTATGATAAGAAAATGTAATTTTTCTGGACTTATTGATCTCTCTAGGAAACCTGGGTAGTGGAGCTTGCCAACACCTAACACTAGTGTTTCCTTATTTCTTGCATTCATGAAGAGATTATGTACTTTTCAGTAACTGCTCCTCCTCTTTTTCCTTAGCTCTGACACAACTCCCCTCTTAAATGGATCAAGTCAGGACAGAATGTTTGAGACCATGGCTGTGGAGATTGAACAACTTCTGGGAAAGGTAGTTCAAGTTACTCTGGTTTTACTTCAGCATCTGGGAATTACTGTGATTTCTGTGACGAATATTAGGAAATACAAGTGTGGGTGTTAGACGAGTGTTTCTGAAGGGATGCGTCTGTCGTTAGAGCTAGCTCCTGCAACTTACGTGTTGTAGCTTCCCTACAAGACTAAACCATTTCATGCTTTTGGGTTTTCTCCCTTCTTCTAGCTTACTGGAATAAATGACAAAATGGCAGAATACACAAATAGCGCAGGAGTCCCGTCCCTGAATGCTGCACTGATGCATACGTTACAGCGACATAGAGACATATTGCAGGTAACAAATGCACGGCCTTCCTGCTTTTATTTTGTTTCTTTGTTTGGAATAATTGTTAGCAGTGCTGATACCACAGCAGGCTTGGACGTCTCACCAGAAGATTTATATGCCACCAATCCCCTCTTGCTTTTCTTCTTTCCGGGCACCCCAATTGGTGAACTCTGTCATTTTGGTGACTAGCACCTAGCTAATAAGGAACAGTAAAGTATGCCATCTTATATAGCAAAAGGGGAAGGCTACTGTAATGAATTTTGTCTGTGTGGTCTCTCGCTTAGCAATATGAGAGGGTACACTAATAGAAGATAAGAAAATATGACTGCAAAACCATCTAAACTAAAACTAAGCTAACGATTGTTGAAGGAAATATGATGGCTAAAGCTACTAATTAGCATTATAAATCAACCATCTTTCAGACCAGTGGTGTTTTCATGGCATAGTAATGCTGAAAATGCATGTTTTATTATTTATTGGCTGGTCATACATGGTTTGAATCCTGTTTAGTACCTGTGCAATACACAATACAAAAAGCGTGGTGCTTTGTAAAAGCCATAGTGTTTATATGAAGAATTCTGCCAAATGTTACAATGGTTTTGGTGGACGCGAGTTGCCAGTTAAATTGGTTTTCAAGAAGTATTAGCTGCTTGCAATGTTTTCAAATGTTATATTGCAACTTGAACGTTAAAAGAGTTGTCTTCAATGTTCAGAAAAGACTTTTTTTTTTTTCATCTGGCGTAACTTAAAATTAACCCAAGAATGTCTTCACCACACCAAATAAGTAGGATTTACTAGGGTTTCTGATTCACCCAGTAATGGGAGGTTCCAACACAAAATGATAGTTCGTCAGCAGGATGAAGATACATGGAATTGGGACAAGGAATTGCAGTGGATTTCATAGAATCACAGAATGGTTAGCGTTGGAAGGGACCTCACAGCCCATCTAGTGCCACCCCCTGCCATGGGCAGGAACGCCCCCCACCTGGCCAGGGTGCCCGAAGTCCCATCCAACCTGGCCTTGAACACTGCCAGGAATGGGCCTCCACAACTTCTCTGGGCACCCTGTGCCAGGGCCTCACCACCCTCACAGGGAAGGATTTCTGCCTAATATCGAAATCTCCCCTCTTTTAGTTTAAAACCCATCCCCCTTGTCCTGTCCCTCCCTGCCCTGTTAACCAGCCCCTCTCTAACTTTCCTGGGCCCCCTTTAGGTACTGGTAGGCAGCAATTAGGTCTCCCTGGAGCCTTCTCCAGGCTGAACAAGCCCGACTCCTTCAGCTTGTCCTCGTAGCAGAGGGGCTCCAGTCCTCTGATCAACTTCGTGCCCTCCTCTGGGCTCGCTCCAGCAGCTCCATGTCTTTCCTGTACTGGGGACCCCAGAGCTGAACACAGGACTCCAGGTGGGTCTCACCAGACCGAAGCAGGGGGGGAAAATCCCCTCCCTTGCCCTGCTGGCCACTCTGTTTTTGATGCAGCCCAGGACACGGGTGGCTTTCTGGGCTACCAGCGCACACTGCCAGCTCATGTTGAGCTTTTCATCAACCAGCACCCTCAAGTCCTTCTCCTCAGGGCTGCTTTCAATCCATTCTCCACCCAGCCTGTAGTTGTGCTTGGGACTACGCCTACCCACGCGATCTCTCTGTGACCTTAGCTGTAGCTCTCAAAAGTTAGCAAATACTGGAAGAGCAGTGAGTCTTAAAAATACTTTGTGTTAACTTCCAAGCAGTTTAGGTGTTAATTTTATAAGTTGGTCTTGCACTTTGTATTAGAGAACAGTTAACGCTTTAAAAGATGGTTGGATCTTCCTTGAGCATATTGTTCTGTTAAACTGATCTCACAATTCTCATTTTGGAGTAATTGTTTCATTACAGGATTATACGCACGAATTCCACAAAACCAAAGCAAACTTCCTGGCGATACGAGAAAGGGAGAATCTGCTGGGATCAGTACGAAAAGACATCGAGTAAGTCGTATTGCGTGTTATAGGAATGGCATGGTTCTGAAGGAGGCAGCCCTCTGTTAGGAGAATGCTTGGCATAGCTTATTCATCAGTGCTCTGAAGAAAGCAAAAAGAATTACTTGAATTGACAACTTTATTACGGTCATGATAGGATTCTGGTTTGGTTTGCTTTTTCTTAACTGAAATGGAATTCATGTTTTTGAAGTGAAACTATAAAGCTATGCCAAATCACATTAAAAATGTCTGGAACTTTTCTGGTTGGTCAGTTCAAAGTAACACAGCATGATAGGTGTGTAAATCAGTTAATACAGTCTCATGAAATGTTTCTGGAAAAATGTTTTTCAATGCTTTTTTTTTTTTTTTTCATTTTAGATCATATAAGAGTGGGTCTGGAGTGAATAACAGAAGAACGGAACTATTCCTGAAGGAACATGAGCACCTTCGGAAGTAGGTGTTACGGTTTTTTTTTACTTCTGTTAGAGGTGTCTAACTTCTCAGGGGGATGAAACATTCTTAATTGCAAGTATAGACGACAGCTTTGTCCTTCTGTAGGTACTGTCCACGATCAGTGCCTTGCACCACGTATTCTATGGCACTGCTGCTACTTATGCAACTGGATAAACATTTGTTGCTCATGTTGACTGTGAAATGCACGTAATAGGTAGTAGTTGTGCGAGTTTTCAGTGTATTCTACTTTAGGATCTTGTCAGCAGTAAGTGATGTTTATGCTTTGTCTTCTGTGGGCTTTTGCAAGTCACTTGTGACTTAGACTTCATGCTTGGCCTCTTCTTTTAAGGAAGTAGGTTCCTTTGTAGTGTACTAATTGGGATAGGGGTTAAAAAACAAAACAGAAAGTCCCAATGATTTTCTTCCTTTTCTGATTTTTTTATTTGTTAGACAGAGAAGAACTTTTATTTTCCTTTTGGTTCTTCTGAATGTGTACGAAAGGCGATGGAAGAGACTGATTCCAAAATTACCTGTGCACCCAAATATTTGCAAATTGATTGTAGTTTATTGGCCAAGATAACAAGCGGAATAGAAAGCACTTTCTTTGCATTCTTGTTGCAGGGAGGGCGTTAGATTATGAGTAGTTGCTTTGTGTGTTCCCCATTCAGCAAAAGCAGCACGCTCTGATAGAAGAGCGCTGGAAGGTTCCTGTTTTCTGGTTAGTCAAGGAGTAGCACTGATCTTCACGCCTCTGTGTTCTTAACTAGAGTCATGCTGAACTTCAACCTTACACAAGAGGGCAGGCTTTCATTTTAAAAATTAAATAAATAAAATATTACCTGTGGCTTTCTCAAGTGTGCTGTCTTAAAGAGAACTTAAACTTCTAACCAGAACTGCACAAAAATCTTGTGCAGGAAAGTAAAACCAAATTTTTTGATTGTGGTTTACCACCACTTAATCCTCAATTTTCTTTAATATCTTTAAAACTTAGAAATTAATTGGTTTAATTCTTGAATTATGTCTTTTGTTAGGTTAAATTTATTATTTGACATGCATGATCAGGAAGTGTAAAGTTTCTGAGGAAAAAAAATACCCAGTTAATACCCAAATAATATTTTGGAGGTGAATGTTGTACTTTGAAGAATCAATGCAGTTAGTCTGAGTAAACCTGATTTTTCTAGATGTTGTGTTTGGGGTTTTTTTTGTTTGCTTTGTTTTTTTATTGGAGGGGTAGTAAATACTTTTATATGTTTGTCATTTTATTAAAGAAAGCTACAGATAAAATATTTCTAAAGTTGTAAATTATACCTCTAAGTAGTCCTCTGAGTGCACTATTTTGAAAAGTGTGAAACAGTGAAGTGAAGAAAGCTTAAAACAATTTGTAAATGTTCTCTGGCAGATGTCCTCAGAATTTGAGCCTCATTTGAGACTCATTGAGGCATTGGTTACTTTAATCTCTTTAAATGTGTTAAACTCTCCATTATGTTTTTAGGATAAAAATGCATGAAAAAAGAGTTAAATGAGGCAGTTTTAGAAACAGTTAAACCATCTTCTAGGTGATTGTTTGGAAATGTCAAGACTTAAAAAAAGCCAAGACCACGACATTGAGAAAAAGAAAACAAGAAATAAGTGTGATTTGGGGATCTTTAGGAAAACAGGGCCAAAACTCATGAGGGAATACTACTGCAAGGTGGAGATAACTGTAAGGTGTATGACGAAATCTGGTGCAGAAGCAGAAGAGAACCTTGGTGAGTAGCCAAAGCTTGCAAGATGTTCGAAACTTGAGAATCAGTAAGCTCAGAAAAAGGTACTGGCAGAGGAAATTATTAGAGTTTCAAAGCATTCGTCTTCAGAGGAAGCAGTTAATGAGCCATTAATGCCAGAAAGCTGTAAAAGCTAGCAAAAGGTCCCGAGAAATCACCAGGAGCTGGCAGATTACACCAAAGGTGCTCCCAGGATAAGCTGACAAGCTTTGTGTGAGTCTCGATGCTAAATATTGGCAGTGCGTGCTGGAGCTATGCTAACTGATAGAACCACGACATATATACATACGTTGTCACAAAGACACTACTGTAAAAATTCAAATGTGACGTTGTGAAACCTATGAAAAGAGCTTGAAAAATGGAGATGGGAACACAAACTTCACAAGTATGTTATTTTAGCTGCAAAGTAATGAATAATGCTACAGGAATGATATATTCGTATCGAATATTGACGCATTCACTTGGTCTTGACCCTGCTTAATTTATGATATTAAGTACTTTAACCTATTACATATTTATTCCATGATCTGATAATGGAGAATATATGAGCTATTACCCCACTGCAGAGTACCAGACTCGTCTGTCAGCCTTTTTCTTTATGCACTACCATGTGAGACAGGGTAAGCGGAAACTTGGGTTTACTCTGGCGGCGTTTTCCGTGAATGCTCTTTAAAAAGCGTGCTGGCAGCCCTGGGCGGTATTGTTTGTGGTGGTATCTCACTTGGGAGTATGAGGAGGAGAGCCAGAAAGCTCTTCTCCGGGAGGGACTTTGGAGAGACCTCTGCTTTTTGCCGAAATGTGTTCTTTTTATTTTTCTGTCACATTTTGAACATCGGCTCTTCAGGAAGAAGAAAGGAGGAGAATCTGTCGGTCTTAATTTTACATATGTTGGTAATTGTAAAAAAGGAGGGGAAATAAAAAATCTGCAAGTACAATATTTTGATGCTTAAAAGGATCCAACGTATATTAAGCACCAAGGGAATTTCAACAGCTGAAGCGCTGTGCAAACCCTTGCTATGCCTGTAAACACAAACCTGCTACCCATTAAGTTGAGAGTTGTGTGCCCATCTGGATTCCTGTTCCCTGGGTGGGGCTGGCTGCTGTGTCAGTGCTGCTGGCACAAGTATGTGGTGCACTATCACGGTGCTGCCGAGGCAGCCCTCGGGCTGGGGGCATGTGGGGCTCTGCATTGCTGTACCCCAGTTCTGGGAGGGATAGAGAGAGCATGTTGTGGTGGTCTCTTCGACTGAAAGCCTTGCTGCTGGTGCAATTCATTTTATAAAGCAGCTGATTCCGAGTTTTATTGGGAAGGGAGGTTTGTCTTGAAATTTTGTTGAGTGTGGATAGCAGGCACAAAGTTTCCAAGTCACTCGGTTTCCTACTGAATATCTATACAGATAGTTCTAGGCTAGTTTTACCTACCTCTGGAAAGAAAAATTATGTCTATTTTTTTTTTAATAAAAATTTTAACACCTGTTAATTAAAATTAAGCTGGAAGACAGGTCTTGTTTAATATTGATGCCCAGTTAATGTTTTTACCTAACACCTCAGATCTTTTGGGGTGTCAGATGCTCAAGGAAATGCCAAAACTACCACAGTCATGTTTGCAGTTGATTTTTGAATACTTGTTTTCTCGGGTCTGTGCCATTCAGCAAAGGTGTTCGTCTCATCTCTTCTGTTCGTATGCTTTTGGCCAGGGAGGTAAACAAGTCATCCTTTTTCTTGTAATACGGTTTTCCATCTAAAGAAAACAATTTTGATGAATAGCTCTAGCTTAGCATTTTAAAAACTGCTCTGGAAAGTGCTGCCTCAGAGGAAAGAGTCCTGTCAACTTAGTGTTTGCCCTGAGAAATTCTGCAGTTACGGATGAGTTATAGCCTAAGTCAGCGAAGGAGGGACTAATGTGTTTGATTAAATTTGCTTCTTGCAGGTGTATGGGAGTGAAAATATCCCTTGTGTTAGTACTTGCATTGTGTGTGAGTGATGTCACTCCAGGTGAAACTGATGAACTTGTGTAAAAATTGATGAAGGCTTCCAAGATTTAGATAGAAAGTACAGATTTTGTTACCTGTGATGAAATCCTTGAGAATCTACATGAAAACTAGACCACTTTGTGGTTGCCAGCATTTGCTGTACTAAATTTGTTCTGTCATCGTAGGGCCACTGCCTGACTGTTGCTTTATTACTCAGCTCCAGCGCTCAAAAATAAGAAATAGCTGGTGGTGAAGCAGGTGCCAGTGCTGGTGCAGATATCATGAGCTGTGTTTTTAATTGTCGTCAGATGACCGCATGTTTCTGGTGACTGTTGCTATGCGGGCTATCAGCCTATCCAGTAAAACATTTTTCAACTTAAAGAGTTTCAGGTGTAAGTGGTGCAGGTAGATGAGAAGTGTTCAGGCTAGCTAAGGACACCCTGTGTGTCTTAAACTGGGAACAGGGAGGGTAGGGGTGCCAGAAGAGGTGGGTGAGAAACTTTGAAGGAGAAAAGGAGGAGAGCAAACAAATCAGAGGGACGTGTTCTGCATGTGAAAGAGAAAAGAGGAATAAGAGAAGTGAGTGAAAGAAATACCGGGAATCTGCAGCAGTTGCGTAATGGTGCTATTAATAATACATACCTGATTCGTGGAAATGATTAGAATAAATTAATGTTCATGCAGTACTTCATATATGTGAAGTACTCTGGAGTACTAAACATTTTTATTACTATTATTATTGCATTTCATTTTTCAGCAGAACTATTTCAAATTTCCTGTTGTTGTTTGGGCAGAAACGGCCACATTCAGTAGAGAATAATCACCGGGAAACTGCTTTCAAACTTTGTTCCTAATACAGTCAAGGTCTTAACAGAGGGAGTGACTTGTTGACTGTTTTTCTTCTAAGTATTGATGTTGCTTACAAATTTTTACTTTGGTACTGATTTGCACAGAGAAGTCAGCTTGATGAGATCCTGAGACACCTTACAGCGTTTTTGCTTATATGTGTGTTGATCTTCTGGGAGAAAGCTACCACTTTTTCTACCTTAATTTAATTTCCTTTTCTTTGTTATCCCTGTTCTCTGCGCTGCTCGACCTGATTTCCATTCACTGTGCTGTTGCTGTTGAGGTTTCTCTGGATTTCAGTGGACCTTCAGTACTGGATTAAAACCGAAGAACTGCTGTTGTCTCCCCTTCCATCCCCTCCCTCCCTTTCCCTCACCCCCAGTTGCAGGGGGACACACAGATGCCTGGGCAGTTACTGTTCCAGCTGATACACAGTTCACCACTGCATCTTCTTCATCTGCTCTTGAAAGGAAAGGCACTGGAGGAAAAACAGCTAATGCACAAATTCCTTTTTTCCTTCCCAAGGTGGTTTGGGAAGCAGCAGGGAGGGAGGAGTGTGATGAGCCTCTTCCCTGGGTGCCTGCTGGCTGCCTGCTCTGCAGCCTCAGAACTGCTGAGCTCCACTTTAGTCAGGCCCAATAAGGGTTTTGGGTTGGTTTTTTTTTATTGCAAAACTTGCCTCTAAATTAAACTTATTTTTTGTTCATGTCAAGGCAGAATATGGTGTTCTCATCGCTCCATTGTCTTAATTTTAATACAGATTTTAACTGAAGCAGCACTTTGATAATGGATGCTTTTCTTTGCTTTATAGCAGTTATGAAAAAACAAAACAGCTCTGCTATGAAAGGCCAGCCCGTGCTGTCCACGGCCTTGGTTTGGACTGTTTGCCAAGAAACACCGAATACGGTGTGATTTGGCTGCAGACGTGCTGTGCAGTGGTAACAGAAGGCTGCAGCACTTTGAACTGGAAGATACAGGGCAAGGAGAGGCTGAGGAATCTGCGTTGAAATGTTTCTCTGCTCGCCATTAATTGCAAGAGCTCTGGCAGCGCTCCGTCACTGTTTTCCCAAATGCGGTTACGTGCAGTTGACTTGTTTTCTTTATTTCTGGAACAAGGAAGTTTGGGAAGCGAGTGCATTGAGTGTGTCGCTAGTGCCTCAGCTAGCGGGTCAGGGTGGCTGCAGGAATTACCTTCCCGACTGCCTGCCTGCTGAGGATCCCTAACACGGGCTGTTTGCGTAGGGCTATACGCTCTGAGTGGCAGCACAAGTGAAATGGTTTTCAAGGCAGGGATTTGAGCAAAGGAAGATTTTTGATATTGCAAAACCTTACTTAAAGACGCACACTGGCTTGTACTGTAATCCTGTTTCAAAAATACGATTCTGTTGTTTTTTTGCTCTGTCTCTTATTGCTGCAGAGTTTTCTTGATTGCAGTTATGCATCAGCAGTTCCTTCTGTTGGGCTCATCTCTGCATGGGCCTGAATGGGATTTGTTTCCAAGTCTGCTGGCACAACCTCTGTTTCTTGAAGGTTTGTGGCAGAATGACACAAGCCACTTCATCAGTGACTGGATCAGCTGCCCCTGTAACAATCCCAGACTGAATGTGAGACTTGGGCATGGCATATATTTAACTGCCACACCAGACTGAGCACAACTTACTTTTTTCCTTATTTTAATAGTAAATATTCTTCAGTGGGGGAGGTGGTTCATGTCTTCTGGAAAAAAGAAACTTCACTGCTTATTATGTGACTGTAATTATATGACTGCATGAGCAGGTTATTGAAGTAGTTTAATGAGAATTTGGGGAGGTTCAAAGCTTGCAGGCAGTGAAGGAAGATGCTCTCCTGGGTAACATTATTTATAAATAACTTAATAAAAGAATGTGAAAATCAGCCAAGCACTTCAGGATTTAAAAGAGGTTTTCCCTCTAAAAATAGCTTGAGCTTCATTAGAGTAAACTCAACTAGTGCTTTTCATCTTCCTGTGCTGTATTTAGGACTTAAAAAATGAAACCTCCCCAAAGCACTAAACCAAAGATGATATTAGCCTCACAAGGTTTATGTGCGTGCTTTCCTTATAGTTGAATTGCTTTTTAAAAAATACTGTAATCAATAATATTCCTGACATTGGTGACTGTTGTGGTATTTTTATACCTCAGTATGTCTAGTATGACTTCTGTTTGAAGAAAGGGGGAGGGAACCAACGAACCTATCGTACACATGTGTGTGAGCTAGTTTGGGCACTGTCTTTGTAACTTCAAGTACAAAATTGAATTACCCAGGTGACAAAGGATGCAGTCACACACAAGCATGAAGAACCTCAAGCTCATTGTTTGCTTACCATCTGTATAAAATGTGAAGGTTTATGCAGGAACTTCCATGCAGCCCCGGGAAAGAGGCTGTAGAAACTGTCCTAGCTCTTTCTGAATGTCTGCAGAAGCTAAAGAACAGCCCTCAAAACAGTGTGAAAGATTACCAGAATACATCACAGAAAAAAGGTGGTTGGGAATCAAACTCTGCTGTGATTCCCAGGTCTGGTCTTTACCTTAGAAACAGCACTGTGCCCTTGATTTGGAGGGAGGGAGGGATATAAAACCACATTTCAAACTTCAGAGCTTTGTGTTGCTTCTGAAGTTTCTTGCTTGTTTCAGAAATAAACAAGTCAGTGATGCATGTTTTATTTGTTTTTAGCTTTCCTTTCAACACTGTTTCTTAACTAGGACAGCTTTCTCCCCCCAAGGTCTGTATTGAAATTAGGACTTTGACAGGTACTGAAATCCTTCTTACATGGGTTGGTGCTGAAAAGTAGGTGCATCTTTTGAACAGAATCAACAATTGTGGAGTTTCATAGAATTTCTTTTGTGGAATCTGAAAATCACTTGTTATTCTAATGCGGCATGTAATTTTTTATGTCAGCGTGGCTGTGTACTTCCTTCTTCTTTAAGGCCAGAAGTGCTTGCTCATTATTTGCTATTGGAACCTCCAATAAAAACAAGCTGTTGAAATTCATTTGATGTGTATGGATATGTTAAACAGTGATTATTTCCATTTTTTTCTTAAATACAGAGTGTACCTCTGGAAAGTTATCACACTCGTGTATAAATGTCATTCGTGAGATTATTTAATTTGAACCTCTGTACTGATGCATCAGAGTGAAGTTCTCGTCATTTTTGGCCGCTGTAACGGTGCGCTATGCAGATATCTCAGTGTGTTGCTTTACTGGTAGTTTGTTAAAAGGCATCTGCTCCCATCTGCTGAGGATATTTTCTATCAAATCCATGCTGCTAAGCGGAACTAGGTCCAGATTCCCACTAAAGCATGCCTATTTTAGCCTGATAATACAATTTTGCTTAGAACCTTTCAAGGACCTTAGTTTTGTTGTCAAGTGAAAGATGCAGAGTGCTTTCCTTTCACTTGAGAGACTTGTTTGTATTGAATATAGTCGCACTTCTGGAAAAATGCAGCTTGTTCAGTCTTAGATAAAAAGACAAGCCTAAGAACACAGTGAAACTGGGTCGGAAGAAAAATGTTGAGCACTTCACCCATTAATGAATTGCGTCCTGAATTTGGATTGCAGATGGTTTAAATGCAGTGTGTGCTTTAAATTTTGAACCACATGTCTTCATTATATTGTGTAGTTAACTATGCAATTTTAAGAATCATTTTCTGGAACTTAATAAACAGACAGGTAGATAGTTGTAACGTGAGGTACTTAGGCCAGTTCCTGGATGAAAGCCATGTAGGTTTCTACATCTACCAAACAAACCCTCAAAACCACAGCAGGTGAAAATGCAGTTAGGAAGCAGGATACGTTTCTACCAATGTATTATTTTAGGGTTTTGTACTAAAGTAAAAATTTGGTTGTTATCCTAGGGATAACTCTCACTTAATTTCTGTGTTATCTTCACTGGAAATTAAAAATATATTAATTACGAAGTTGTTTGTATGATGGAGTTCTTCTGGAAGACATTTGCCCTTGTGTTCTCTTTCCTTGCTTGCTTAAGAGTGTGTGAGTACTAGAACATTTTTTCTAGCTTTAGCCAAAAACCACTGAGCTAGAAAAGTGGGACAATCTTTTTTGTTACAGTATATTTTATAAACAGCTTGTGTTTCTTGTAATTTGTGCATCTATCTTGTCTGTGTGTGCCCAACAAATCAGTAATGACAGGTTATGTTGGTAGAGCTCATTTTTTGTTGGATCAGTGTTGGAGATTGAAGGCTGTGTTGTGTGGTTTTGAGGGTTTTTTTCCCTTTAGTTAAAGGTATAATCTAAATTATCTGTTTTAAACCAGATGAAATAATGAAATTGGCACTCCCACTGAATGCTAGTGCTGCATGCAGCATGTAAAATTTGAGGAAATGCCGATGTAGTCCATTAGTAAGTTACTGGAATTGTTCTGACAGTTGTGGTTACTGATAATGACTTACTGTAAGGCCTGCCCTTCTCAGTTCATTTAACTTTGTTCCTATGGGTAATATGGAGCAATTATAGGGGAGGGTCAATCTATCCAGGAACTTTCACAACCATGAATAGAGAGCCTCTAGAAACCTCATTATGTGGCTGGTGGTGCCATCCTGGCATTGGTTTTGTGCTTACTAATAGGCAACCAGCTGCTGCACTTCATTTAGAGGATAGGAGCTGTTTTCATTTTAAGTTTTTAACTGCGTTCTTTGGGTAAACTGTATACTGTAGGTTATTGAGAAGGCTCTTATTTCCTTATAGATTAGCTTTAAAGGAAGAAGTATTGCTGTTGCTCACCCTCTTGGGACTTTCAAACATCAGGCACTCTCCTCAGTAGTCTTTCTATGTGCCAAAGAGCTTTCTTGGCTAACTTCTCTTTTTGCAGAAACATTTCTTTCACTCTGTGGATAATTCCCAGATAAGTCCATGAAGTTCAGTGGTGGTGCAGAATTTTGCACGGCTTTGGAAATCTGGGAGAAATGAGCTGTTGGGTTTTTTTGGACCTCTGAAGGTGGATCTCTGGGTTCAGGGATTTCCCTACAAAGGGAAAGCATTCCTTGGCATTTGCTTCAATCCGTAACTGTTCTTTAAACTGAGTTAAATCAAGTAGTCTTTGTGTTGATTAGGATGCATATATAGACATGTTTATGGATGTTAGCTGCAAAGAAAGCACTTATGTTAGCTTATCTTAAATCCAAATTGCTGGAATTGATTAGCTGTTGAGATTTATTTAGTGATGTAGCTAGGAGTCCCGTTTTTAGTGAATTTTTTGTTGTAGGATTGCAGGTTGAAGGAAGTAGGTTTCACCACCAGTACCAGTTCATTTTCCTGGAAATCTTTTGGCAGATTCATCCCTACAGTGAAATGTGTGGTTCTTGCATGTTTTTTTTCTCATACACGATGTACATGTGAACCATCTGGAAAGAAATTCAACACCAAGTAATGGTGGTTAACTCCTGCCTAGAGCATGGATTATGTTCCAGTGCCTTTCATTCTAGATTTAACAAATCGTTTGCATTGTTTAAAATCAACATGATGTGCTTTTTTTCTTTGCCAGTTTTGCAACTATTCCTCATTCTTACCAAAAGTGATTACTGAGTGTCAGACTCCCCAGAGCGGTGATCGGCAGAAATAAGTTTGCTTACATGTTTAGAGTTTGTAGGTGTGACGTAGTTAACATATTGTTCCTTTGGAGCAAATCTATGCATTGACTTAATGCTCGTGTTTGTGCTGGTTTTTTATGTTTGATTCTTGTGGACTCAGTTCATTTTGCCTACTGCTGCAACAGAAAGCATGAAAGCATTGTATCTCCTTAGCATCTGGATTTAGGCTTTAGTTCCCATAGGAAGGGGACCCACAAAAGATAGCAGTTTGTGTCGGTATTTGAACTTTTCGCTGCTTTCAGAATGGTTGCTGTGGGGAAACTGTACATCCCCAAAAATGCCCATTTAACCTCACATCTTTGTTTTTGGCCAGCTAGCTCTTCCTATGCTGGAAAAGTAAAATGAATGCTTCATAGTCAAATCTATTCCTTTTTCTCCGTGTGCTGTTGCGTGCTGCGTGTTCATAGCAGGTGCTACTTCTGCTCTTCCATAGGCACACAGGGCTGAATTTTATGTCATCTGTACTGTCCTCTATGATAAATTTTCTCTCTTTGGGTGTCATATACCCCACGCATGTTTGTCTTGCCGTGCTCTTGTGTTGGGTCTCAGTCAATGAGTTGGCTTCTACACTGATTTTTATCCTCTTTAGCAGCTGTAGGAGACTGTCCAAACTAGCCAAGCAGTTCCAGTGCAATTCACTCCTCCTTTGACACTGAACCGAATCAAGCTTTAGAAAAGTCTTATAAAATCTGGAATATCTCATTTGTTGTCACAGGAAAAAAGCACGTGTTCTACTTTACATTCTTCTAGTTAAGCTTTTAAAGAGCTTAATGATCTTCCAAATTTTTTAGATGATAAAGGTGCATTGATGGCAAGCAGAAAAAATTGGTTGGAGCTGGGGGTGAGGATTGTGGATTCTTTCACTTGTGAGTGATTATTATGATGGAAATAACTGACTGTATAAGTCTGAATTGCTTCCTCATAATCTGTATATTTATATTAGAATATCAAGTAATGTTATGCAATATTTGCATTTCTGGAAGCTCCACATCACCTGGTGATCCAGGACTGTGAAAATATAAAAGGTTTAGTGCTGTTTGAGACCTGAGACTAGTGATTAATCCTGCAGTTAGAGAAAGAGCAAAGTAAGATTATTATTTCTGTAATTATTCTTTGTGAAAGTAAGAAAATAGTTATCAAGTACTATATTAGTTTATTCTACAGGGGTTTTTCCTAATACTTTTAAGTTGTTTGTTGTGATAATATTGCCCTTAATTTTATCTGAAGGGTTTAAAGTGCACTGTGAAATGAGTTGTGTGCAGCTGAGTCTTGCTGCTGGATCTTGTTTCTCTGACAAGTGCTTGTATTGGGTATCTAACTAGTCAATCAGCAGCAAAATCTATGGATATGGGGGAAGTAATCATCTATATTACGGAATTTTAACTACTGGCGTACAGTAGTTAAAGTACATAAACTGCTTTCTTTAGTTGTGAAAGCTCGATGTGATGGGCAGGCTTCTTTGCCATCCTAGAGGCATATTTCACTTAATTTTTCCTTTGGATTAGTTTAAATGTCTGCATATTTAAATGACAAACTGCACAGTCTTTTTTGAAGACAGCAGTTGCACTGGGCCTGATTATTTCATATGCACGACTGCTGCCGTTGGATGGGTGCCATTTATTACAGTAGGTGATTGCCTCAGCACCTTTCAGTATTTCTTTCATGTAGTATTTTTAAATGGCTTTGTCAAAGTGCCATCTGTCTCGGCAGGTGAAAATGCATAGCTTCTTCAAACAGATGGCAAGTAAGATTAATACTGCCCAGAATTGTTGTTTGCGTGCTTGGATGTTCATAAGGTAATGTCCACTGGATTTGTTGTCTTTGCTTGGAAAGTAGAAGAAAGTCAAGAGATGTGTTACTATTATTTTTAAGAGCCTCTTTTTGTAGTGTTTTGAATGTGTACGTTAAGCAAAAATACCTCTTTCAACGTCGGTATTTTTTATTCTGTCAAACCATTGAAATGAGCATTATTCATAATTGCACAACAACTTCTATTCACATAAAACAGGTTGTTAATAGAGATCTGCAAGCTTCCCCTGGGTCTCTGAGCCGTGTTGTACTTTGTGTTCCTGGTCTTCCTTAAATCTGGCTCATTTTCTGTAGTTATGAGCTGTAAAATGGTGAAACAGCCGCTTGTTTCTGTTTGGAGTATCGCTGTAAGTGAACGTTGCAATCTGTATTTGCCAAGAACTTTGAAAGACTTGAAGAGATGCTGTATGAGTGCATGTTACTGCCTTTAGAAACGCTTTTGGCATCTGCTTAAAGTGAACTTCTGCAGGAAGAACTAAACTTCACTCAGAGATGATGTTGTGCAGATTTTTACCATAAAATTTTGCTGCTCTTAGTACCTTTACCAAAATTTCAGTGACTGTCATTGCCATTTTCTGCTGGGATTTGTTCACCTGCTGGAGGCTTGCAAGTAGAGATGTTTTTGGAAATCCTCTATGAGTGCCGTTGAGTGCCAGATGCCCCTTGGGGCGAGAAGAACGTACGGGAAATACTTAAGACTTTAAGAGTTAGTTCAGTCTGCCCTTACCATCAGTCATTCTGAAGAAAATTCATATGCCTCTCATACTTTCAAATAGTTGGGATGACCTCCCTGTAAGTTGAGAGACATTGATCTTGTGACTTCAGATGCTTTATGTTGGCATTTGCACCTAATTTCTGTGTGCTTTGGTATTGAGAAGCGTTTGTTACTGGGTTTATATGTTTTTATTAGCTTCTGCCTGTCATCCTTTTAAAGGTAGCCATGTTTCCAGGGTTTATTTTTGTATGTATGTATATATACATATATAAAAAATAACACGGCATAATATAATTGAATCTGAAGCTTTTAAATACTTTTTGTGTTTACATCTCTGCTTAAGTAATAAAACTGCCTAACTACAGCCTTCTCTAGCATAAAAAGCAGTTAGTGTCTTTGCTGCAAACGGGCAAACCTAATTTTTGTGCTCTGAAAACCTTGGAGAACATCCTAGTTCGCTTAAGGTCTCTGAATGTGTTCATCTTCCTTGTCGTCTTCAGTTCATCAACATGAAAATACTGTAATTTCACCAGTTAGATGGACAAAGAGCTGGTAACACTGATGATTTTTCCAGGCCAGGGCTTTTATTTTTTCCTTCTAATAGGACTGTTCCGACAATGTTTTGGTCCACAGAATTTTTAAGTGTAACTTATTTCCAGCTAGGCTCCTGATACCTTTTTGTTGTTAACAAATAAAAAAAAGTCAAAGCTTTTTAAAAATGGTGCATTCTTTTGCACCATTCTTGCTTTTCAGACTGTTTTCTGACAGTTTTGCAGTTTATTCTTATTATGCACTGCCCACATAATACACTTGCCTGTTAGACTATCTGTGTGTGAAAGGCACTTTCTCAGTTGAATTTTGTATCTTTGAGAATCAGCAATTACAGAAATCTTTAATGCATCACTTTTCTGCTTGCCTCGGGGACATTATCCGACGCTGTGAGACTTGAGACTGCTTACATCATCTTGTGTACTTAACTATGGTGTTTTACTTCTCTGTGCCAGTGGTAATAAATACCACACAGTGAATGAAGATGGTTTTATTTGATTAAACCAATGTACTTGCAATTGATGTGAATCTTTGGAGCGTGGCTTTGTTTTGGGAGCAGAAAGAAGTGTTCCAGTGTTTTCAGTGTTTGCTGCCCCAGTTGAGTCCCTCTACACTTAAAATTGGGCAAAATATTTTGAGTGCTCTGTGTGCTGTCTCCATATTTCAAGCCATGGACTAGACTGAAATAGCAACCTTCATGTTTTCACTCCTCTTCACAGACAAATAGGGACATTCTGTTAGCATCTCCCCCCACCCCGAGCGGTTTACACACACACGCTGCACAGCGTGCGCCTGCTCCGTGCCTCCAGCTGGAGGTGTAGGGGGGTCTCCAGAATTTCTGTGGGTAGAAGAAAAGTTCCAAATCGGGCAGCTCTGGCTGAGTCAGAGGCAGAACTGTGCTGCACCGGAGGCTGTTGATACCTTCCCTTCCTGGGGTGGCAAAACACCTCAAACAAGGAGGATGGAAGATGAAGGCAATCGCATCCTTTCAATGTCTGTTAATCCTTTTGGCTTGGCACCAATAAATTCTACTTTAATAGTGAAAGCTATATCCACTACAATGTGAAACTTCTTTCTATCAGATTGATTTCCTTCTTAAACTGTAAACTCGCATTTTTTTCAGTTATTCTACGAGAGTTTTTCGTAAATCTGTGGGGTAAATGGAGCAATTGCAGGGATGCATCGTTGTTTCTGCAGTACGGGAAGCAGGGGTGCACTCACCTGCTCTATGTCAGTGTTACATTTGAGGTGTTGATTGCTGTAACGAGATGTGTTTTTTCTGGGATTTCATAACTGGCTGTAAAACGGTGATTAAAAACCTGTCTATAACAAATCGGGTACAGAAAAAGAGAAATTGCTCGAGTCTTCTGAGGATCCTGTTTGTCACTTTAATCTTGCACATCCGTTTTTAAATGAAATGTTCTCTCTGTGGTGCTGTATTTCAGGCTGCCCTTTTCCCAGCGATGCTACACAGAAACTCGATTAATGTGTGGCAGCGAGGGGGAAGGGGCCCGTGTTATCGAGGTCTCTCTCTTGCAGATGGCGTGTATTCCATTTCCCATAAGCGTCGCTTAATTCTCATCCTACTGGTGGTATTGTAGAAAGAACTTGCCTCCTTAACCACTATAAAACGGTGTTTGGTGAACTAGCTCTGAAGCAGTGTTTTGAGATGATGTTATTACCTGGAACCAAGTCTCAGCTTTTACTTTTAATTCTGTTTTTTGAAGGGGTGGGCAGGAATGGCCAGGATTAAAAAGTAGTAAAACTAGGTACTTGCTTCTCTAATACTTTTTAACAAACAGCCCCGGGCACCTGATACACATCAGGCTCAGCTAACATTAATTAGCCATGAATCGTGGAGCCCATTGCCCTTTTTCTGTGTTCTCAGTGCTTTGTGTGTTCCCCTGAGCATCCGCTCCTGCACGCGGTTAGGAAATGCTGCTCCAGGGGACACTGCATGCGTCTTCTCCAAAGGCTCTCATTATACATACCAAATCTGTGTAGCAGCACAATGTGACAACATCCTGAAATAAGACATTCTAAGAGCGAATTTGTTAAGGTTTGTTTTATGACAATTGTTGATTTAATAATCCGAACTAATACTTAGCGCTTGTCACTTGTTACTAGTGCTTAGCTGCCAGCTGGGGCAAAACCACGACATTACTTGTAACTTCTTTTTTCTTTTGATTTTCAGCTCAGATCGACTGATAGAAGAAACAATAAGGTAAGAATTAACTTACTGATTTTCATTATTTTCTGTATAATCAGCATTTACATTGAATTGCATCTAAAGATCTATTATTTATACAGTAACTGTATTGTTTACAACTCATAGGCAGTATTACAATGAAGTGGTGGTGAGTTTGGGTTTTCTTCCTAGTCAATGTTGACATAATGGTGGTGGTTAAATAATGTATTCATCCTAGTTTAGAAAACTTGAGTTTCTGTTCAAAGGTGAATAGCCCCTACAAAAATACAGGGAATGATAGAGTAGAGTGAATCTCAGGTTGAGCTGTTGAGAGCTTTTCTAGTAGTCCAGCTGCTCTTTCTCACAGTGACATTCTTCCACAACATGATTTTCTGTAATTCTTCAATATATTCAGCACCCTAGTATGCAGCTGATATTAATAAGGGATTTTACCACAAGGGCTTGAGAGATTTTCTGTTGTACAGTTATTTATCATTTGGGTTTTTTACGTGGTTTTTTATTTGGGCGAGACCTTCTCTAACTGATCTAGAAATTTTAGAACTGTAGCATCATAAATTACTTTTATCATCTGTGCCCTTCCCAATCTCCCATTGAACTCTGAGATTTTGCAGACCAATAATTCAGAGTGCCTGACTTAATGGTTTTAAATTTTAGATTATTGCTTTAAAAAAAAAAAAAAGGGAAGAAAGAAAGCAAGCAAGATATGCTTTCAGATAATGCATGTACTGGCATAAGCGATCAAGAAGAGTAATTAGAGGTGCAGCAAGGCTCTATGTCCATTAAGGGCTGGCTAGCTTAAGTATATTCGCGGGCTCAGTATAATTAACGTGGTGGAAGAATGTGTTAAACCACATTAACATGCAGTGATGAACCAGAAGTGATCAGTACAATAATATCTGAAAGTGTGGATGTAATCTCACCACAGCCTCATAAAGATATTTGCCAAACTTAGCACAGTTATTGTGAATGTTTTACTTGGGTTTCTAATCCTTTCCTGATTAAAAATCCTCTCCTTTATTGCCATGGGTGTAGCCCTAATTTTTGGTCTCATAAAAATGCCCAACATTTGTTGAATCTCTTATTTGCTGCGGCACCAGTGACTGGAGCATTAAAGAGCATATGGTGATTTATTAAACTTAATATCCTGCAAAATGACTCGTATTTTATCATTTGAGCACTTTGCCTACCCTCTTGATTATGTGTCATCAGAGCAGCTGAGAGTACACGTACGTGTGATAAGTGGATCTCCGTGTCAGTTTACCTGCGCAAGGGAACGTAGCCGTGACGAACTGGAGCTCAGAACAGGGCAGCAACCTGAATATTCATCCAGGTTCCTCCATCAGTTTTGAGCCTACTCAGAAGCTCCATGGTGTCATCAGTAGGTGTCCTGGCAGGTTTAAAACCGCTTTGAGTTTCATTTGCGTGAACTGCAGTCCCGCGGTTGACTACAAATCAATTATCTCCCCAGCGTGCTTTAAAAATGCCGTAGTCCCTGTATGCCAGTCCCAACTGTATGGCTGGGATCAGAGCTCCTTGGTACTGCTTACTGAAAGCATTCCTTCTGCTAATAAATTAACCTGGGGGTTTTGGTTTTTTTAAGAGACTGGATTTCAGCACTCCTTGTTGCACCATTTATTATCTGTAGGAAATTAACTTCTTGTAGTTGTTGCAAAAAATGTTCTACACTTCTTTTTGTAGAAAAAGAGCTTGTTTAGTAACTACGTGGAGCATGAAATGTCATTTCATTTATGTCATCTTAAGTCAATTCTGACTCTGTTGAAACCAGGATGATTTTTATTTTTTTTTTTATTTTACACTTTTTCTTGTCATCCCCAGTAATTGCAAATATTCAGGTATGATATTAACTGGTGGTAAACCCTGCCGTATTTGAAGTGATTTTACCAGGTAGGAATTTACCCAGCTTCTGATTATCAGTCACTTTATCTGTTGTAAATCAAGTAAAAGAGAGAATTGTACAGTGGATGCTGTTTGAACGCAGATTCCTTGAGTGAAGTGAGATATAATTAGCTTATTCTGGCTTTTAACACTGCTCTTGTCTTCAGGGTCTACATCTGCTGTAGTTCATTACTCATTATTTGGGTGTAATTCAGGAAGTCAAGAAATCACTCTTTTTTTGTGGTTGTTATTAAGCAGCGATTCTAAACACTGGAAAGCATCTTTCTGTCTGCGCAGAGGCTGTTGTTGACAAGCTGCATAGCGGTGACCCCATTGCCAGGGACTCCACAGTCAGCACTCACTGTGAAACCCTTGCTCTAACTTTCCGTGGAGGAGGAGGGAACCAAAGAAGTGCAGAGCCTGTCTCCTCCCGTGCATGGTTCCTCCATGGGAGCAAGCATACGTGCAAGAGAATATATCGGCATCTAAGCTGGAATGATTCAGTAACAGAAGTGATGAGTAGGGTTGTTACTCCAGATGTTTTGTTATTACTAAACTTTTAATCAATTTTTAAAATAATTACGTGACACGGGTTCTTTCTGCAGCATATTTCTTTCCAGAAACGAGTGGGATGTGATACTTTGTACTGCAGTTCTTCTGGAACAGTGTTCCCTTCTCTCGGCCGGATTTAAATATAAGCATAGATTTTGTTTAGTATCTTCGGTGGCTTTGAGTTTTCATTTTCAAACATTATCACGTCTCCAAAATAGCAAATGATTTATTTCTTGTTTTCCAACAACTTACATTTTTAGGTGGGCTCAGTTTGAGTGATCTTTTTTATATATAGTTTTGCATGTAGCGTATGACAAGTTCTTTAGGATTTTATTCTAAGGCTGTTTTTGAGGCCTGATCCCGGCTGATTTGTCAGTGTTTGTATATTATCAGATTGGCCTACTCCACTTCCACTCTGAAGCCAGACCAAAACCATAGATTTAATTAAAAAAACCAATCTTCTTATGTATTTGAGTATTTCTTTAGGTTATAATTAGGACTCACTTGCAGTGAATCCTTACAGAATGGAAAGACATGAATCAGATTTCGAGTCTTAGCTCTTTTGAAGAGAGCCCTGCCAGAGTGTCTAGGCAAAATCACTTGCATTTCTGGGGAAACATTCCTTTTGTTTTCATCTTAGCCTTTCTTGAAAGACACAATAATCTTTAAAGTAATTTGAAAGATTGTGTGTGTGTGCACGTATGTGTATATACACACACACACGTATATTTATAGATGCAAATATGTATGGACATATGCATATGCAAAGAATGAGTGATATAATCAGAATTTTTACCAATTTAAAACTAGAACCTGCATTTCTATGCAGAGTCATGGAATCCATTCCCTTAATCATAGATGCTGTCGTGAATTTAAATGAGCAAGTATGATTCATGGGGTATAAAATGAAGCAGAAGTTCCAGTCATACATGAATTATTTGATTTTTAAAAACATGTCTTGTTCTTTAGAGCTTTGTTTTAATTCTTCATCAGTGTAGATTTGACTGAGCTGTCTCAGTGGATGAAGCAAGGACTTTTTGGTACGTTTCACGTGACAGTACGCTGTATGTATGTGGTTGCTCTGTGAGGTGAAAATACCTGACAGCTTAAACATTTGTTGAGGTAAAAACACTTTGCTTCCAAGTCAAGCAGCATTAAAAGTGTATCTCTGCGTGTTACACTAGTTTGACTGCGATAATGGCTGGAAGTGTTTATTACTCTGTACTTTTTCATGCTGGTGAAAACTGAAAACTCTGTACAAATAGCAGTGTCTTACTTTGGAAGAGAAGTTTGGTTGCTTGCATAGCCACAGCACCGCTGAGCATTCAAGGACAAACTTGAAACGTAAGTGAAATTTTGAGGAATTTGAGATACTCCTGCTGATTTGTGAAAGAGATGGGTGGGCTTTTTGTGGCTTTTTGTGGAGATTTCTCCAGTAGTGCTGCAATCTTTAGTGTTGTCCTTCTGCAGTGCTTTAATATTAAATACAGAGAGCAGAATACCATCTGGTTTTAGAAACTTGGTTTACACCCAACTGTAGTAGTTCAAGCCAGTGCAGCACCAAAAATAGTTCATGCTAGTTTCCAAACGAAACGTTAAGTCAGGGTTGTTTCAATTCCTGTAAGAAGACTTTAATCTTTTATTATAAATGTTGTGTAGAAGTTTCAAAATGTAAGAAAAAGGTATTCTTGATCTGGGGAGATAACGCTGTTGATTAATTAAATGGGGCCAATATTATGAATGGGAAGAATGTGATTAATTTTCTTTAAAAATGCATTTGTCAGTGGAGAACTGGCAACGGTAAGTCAATGAGCATATGCTAGGGATGGGAATGAAACCAAAACCATCTAATGAAGGATATGAGGAAGCTGCAATACTTAAGACTCTACCAGACTGGTCAGTGGACTAGTCTAAGGAGCTGTGTGTTTTCTGGTAGTGCTTAAATTTAATAGTCACATTTACAGACACAAAGGCTTAGGTAAACTAGCTCGTGTGTTGAGTAATCAAATTAAATGTGAAGGAATGCTTTTTACTTGAATTTTGACTTGTTAATTGTAGCTAGAATGCAGTTAAACCCTCGTTCATGGATATCACAGATTTCATTACTAGACTGTATCATATTAAAAATGGTAATCACTACCATTTTTTTTTTTCTTCAGTAAAATCCAACCCATTGAGCTCAATTTTTCAAAATACTGGATAAAAGACATGAAGGAGGTTCCAGTCTTGTAATATGTAGACTTAAACAGATACATCCTGCCTTTTTATATGAAATGGACAGTTTCGCTCCTCAGATGTTAAAGCAGGAACCTTGTGTTCCATGATAGTCTGTAATAATTATTTCCAAAGGCATTTTGCAAGTGTCTCAGGAACGCTTTATATCCTGGCAGTCATCTCGTGTTTTCACTTCTGTAAATTAATGGATGCCTTAATGAGTCATTGGATGCATCTTATGAAAACGTGGCTTAATTCAGGAGTGCTTTGAGAAATGCTGTATTAAGACTTATCTGGACAAGTATCAAGTCATTGTGGGGGTGTAAGATAAGAAGCCGTAGGTTACTGAACAGGCTTTCCTGTGTACAGCTAGGAAATCTTTTTTTCCTCATCTTGATTCCCAGTAATTCATAATGTCCCGAGTGCTCCCCTCAACAGCAAATGTACTGTTTGTGTGAGCTTGTGCCTTTTAATTTAGAAAACTAAAATACCTGTATGCTGAGTTGTAAACATATAATCTGTCAAATGCCGTATTTTCTCAGCTGTGATACGATTTGATGTACTTACTGTTCTGATTTTGTAGTCCCTTTTACAGCCCTTGATGGCAACTGCTTTTTCTCTATTGATATCGAGGTGTTTGTCCTTGGTTCAAAATTTCTCTTAACACCTTTCTTAGATGCTTCTCTTTGTATGCACCTGCACTTTTGGGGCAGGCAATCATGCTATTCTCCTCCTCCTCCTCCTCCAATCTGATTTTCGCTTTCTTTTCTTGCAATTTTAGTCCTGAAAAGACTCTTCTGTGTAATCCAGTGCATCAGGTGCATTTAAGGGATGGGTGAGTTAGTATATCCACAGGAACAAGCACACGCCGCGTGCTGAGCGGCAGTACCGCACGGTCTAAGGGGAGAAGCTTTGTCGACTTTGTTGTGTTCTTTTAGCAGAAACAAAGAGCATTGGTTAGTGCATTCTGGCAACCCCTTTATAAACGCGAAGGTGCTGACCGCAAGCCCCGTTGCTTCCGGTTAACCGTGAATTTCGTTTTCACTTTGTGCTGATTTGGCACTTCAAAAGTATAAAAGGAAAAGAAAAAACAAAACCGCTGCATAGCCAGCTGCCGATGAAAAAATGCCTGAAGGTTTTCCTTAGTTCTGCCCTGAAACTTCTGTATTTGTTTGTGTTTTAAATCTAATACTTCAAAACTTAGTATTACAGTGTTAAATCTGTTCTTCGAGGTGCTGATTGAAAATGTCAGGGCTTTGCCTACATATTAAGAGGATAGAAACAGTCTTGATAACGACTGATCAATTCCCAGCTTCCTAATGTATGTCCAAGTTTACAGAACACTAATATAACCTTAACGTTGATCTGCCCTGTCAATGCGTGTTGTTCTGTTTAAAAGAATTTGCTGTATAGAGCTTTTGGAAGAGTCTTCTCTGACATGAAAACTACGAGAGCCATAGGCTGGCCCTTCTGTCACCGGTGTCTGATCTATGTCTGTGTGCTGAACTCGCCTTGCTTTCCAAGGTATTCTGCCACTGCTACACACCACAGCCATACCACTTGTAACGCTTGGGCTTTGGCTTGGTGAACTCTTAGTTTTTATGGGCAAAACCAGAGTTGGAAAAGGCAGTTTCCACCCGAAGAGGTGTTAGCAGATTTTTTTCCTTTTTTTTTTTTTTTTTTCTTAAAAGTTTGCCTGGCACCTTATAGGAAGGCTGAAGATACTGTATCACAGGCTGCTTGAGATGGAGAGGGCAGATTTAATGGAAGGGAGCCCAAAGGAATTCACTGCTCCAGAAGTACTTTAGGGATCATTGATCTGGGCTGTTTCATTCTTTAAGATGTTTGTGAACTCTGATACTGACCTTTTGCTCTAAGTCTTGAAGGGCAGTTGTTAGGCTTGGCTCTGCTGGTTTTTGCCAGCTATTCTTGGGATACTGGTTGTAGTGTCCCAGTAGGGAAGGCAGTGGTACGTCTGATGATCCAGAGCTGCTCATTCCAAATGTTGTTTTCTTCAGAGAGAAACGACATAAAATGTATCAAATAGTCTTTGTTATAAAAATGTCAGGAATTCCAGTTCTGTGGTGAATAAGTGTACAATTGTAATTTGTGTGTGTGACTTTTCCTGCCAGATTTACCTGGAAAGTTACGCTAAGGTGGTAAAGGTCCTTTTTTTAATCACCTTCCAGTACTGAAGTACCAGGTCAACCTAAGTACTTTAGCACTAATAGCTGGACAAAAGATGTTTCAACATTTTAACCGTTACAGAAAGATGAGCCCAAAGCCCTGAAACCCATGTGAATTCAGTACAGAACAATGCATGAGAACCAGATATATTGAGCCAGTGCATTCAGAGAGTTCAGCAGTAAATTTTAAGGCAATGTCCAGTTTATATTGCAGAACTTGAGAATAACGTTAGGTTTTGTACTTGCCCCTCCTTAGAAATAATGCTCACCTTACCTGTGACTTGTATCGTGTTTGTATACAGACATTGAGTGTGAGCGAGTAGAAGATGCCTGTATTGAGTAAAAGAAGGATTTTGCATTGTCCTATCTGTTTGTTCTCCTTTGAAATTGGGCTTTAGTTCCCTTTTCTTTCATTTATATTTGTTGTATTGTGTTGTTCCACTAAACTTCTATTCTTCCAGACGCTTTCCCTCCACATTTAAGACTCACTAACTTGTCCAAGAATTTGTTTTAATTGTTGTTGTTCATGTAGATATAATCAGCAGCCATATAGGTGTCATGTTCTGGGTTATTATCCAGCCACGTTGTATTTACGTCCTCCTCTGTCTATTTTCGAAATGCACGCTAACCAAGAGCAGCAGTGTTTGTCATACCGTTCCTTCTTAAGCATCATATCTGCAGGGCCTAAACTTTTCTATACTGTTTCTCTAGATGTAAAGGAGCCTGAGCAGTTTTTATTGACAAAGGTATTGGATCCAAAGTAACTACCTGAAACACTACCTGGGGCTATAAGCAGTAGCCTACCTTTTCATTTTCCATCCTGTTTTATAAGCTGAAGAGAAAATTAAGGTAGTGAAAAAAATTGTCAGCTGAGTAGTTCTTTAAAATCTTCATCTGAATGTCTTATTTTTAAGAGCACAGTTGGGCTTTTTTCCCAACTTCCAGAATGTATTAAATTTGAAATGGGAAATTCTGTTTTATATTCACCTGTATTGTGTCCTTATATCTGGATAAATGCATACAGCTAGACCTTGTATTAGTAAAGAAACGGAGTATGAAAACTTATATATTCCCAGATGATATTCTTAATCAGGGCCAAAGCTCAAAAATGTATTTTACCTGTGCTGTGAAGGAAGCACCATTTGATATGTTGTCATTATACACCAGCTCCCTCCACTCCAGCTTAGGGGAAAGAGTCAGGTGGAGCTTGCTGAAAGAGATGGTAACACAAGAGAGCCCAAGCTTTGCCCACTCACCTGGAGTCAGAGGATGGCGTTAATGGAGTCAAAGTAGATCTCAACACTTTGTTGCACTTAAATGTCTTCAAAGACCTGGTGACTCTATATCCCAGCTTGATTGTCCAGAAACCTCTGTGAGCTGTTGGGTCTTCGATCTCCTCTCAACCAGCACGTTCGCTTTGCAAATTGATTTTTAATTGTGAGTCAGCTCTTAGTTGCTTAATGCTTCTGTAGCCATCAGATCCTGATGGCAGGCAGGGAATGTCGTATGCTCTCTAGAGTGAAAGTAAGCATGGGGCTTCTGTGATTAAACAAACTTCTCAATTTAAAATTTATGCCAGAAGAGTACCTTTAGGTTTGCTTGTAATGTAATACAATTTTTTCTTGAGGCTGGGGGTGATATGCCAAAACCCTGCCTGTTTCAAGAAACTACAGTGTTTTCAGTTGTTAATGGCTTATATAAAAGAGAAATCATTTAAGTGTAAAGGATAGAGATTAATGGAAAAAAAATGTGGTTTCATTCATATTGCTTCACCTCATTCATTGTCCTCTAAAGAAGCGTTGCCTGCTCGCTTTCCTCTTGTTTTAACTGTAGATTATTCTTAGCACCAACAACTTGATCTACTCTTTTTTTTTTTTCCTTTCTCCAGCATTGCCATGGCAACTAAAGAAAATATGACTTCGCAGAGAGGGATGCTGAAGTCAATACAAAGCAAGATGAATACCTTGGCTAGTATCCTTTCCTAAAAATGTGCACTGCCAGTGCATAAGAAGAGGTATAGTACAATTTTTCGCTCTGTCATTTGGGGATGAAGATGCTTTGCCATGTCAGTGGCTGTATAACCTGCAGTGGTGTATTGTCATTGGTGACAAACACCATTTTCTAACAAGTCTCACTTGATAATCCGACTGAAGCGTCTTAATGATGAATGTGGTGAATAAGTTGTTTTTACTCAAATCTGAGTTCTGCATATAAATCAGTGTAGCTTAACTTTCAGGTAGAGATCTGCAACAGCATTTTATAGCCTTCCCTCCTGTATGTTTTCATAAAAGTATACTTTCATTGTACTTCTTGCTTTTTCTTTCAAGACTGTCCAGAGCTGAAGCTTGGCATACATTGCTGCTTCTTATGGTTTACAGCTAAGAGTATCCTCTTGTCAGTCACAGTCTTGTAGATGTTAAGATTTTGGATTGTTGGTTTTTCCTCATATTCTGTGCTCATGGCTAAAGCTTGTGCCGGACTGTCAAGTCATGCATGTTTGTCCTTCTCCCAATTATTCCTTCCTTTCTGTCATAACGGCCCAAAGAACGACATTAGCATCATTTGATTAGACAGATTACATCCTGAAGAGATGTATCCTGGTAACCCATAAATTTCATTATGGTTCTTAGCAACTGGCAAGGACAAAAAAAAAATATTCGATAAACTTTGGTCTTAAAAGATTCTTGGTTCCCAAGACCTGAAGCTCTGAAACTTACTATCTTGTTGGCATTTGTATTTTGTACATTAAAAGATAGATTTACACCTTTACGGTTTTACATTAGGAGGAGTTCTTCCTTACGTGCTATATTTGAACAGCGCGTCGTTGTGCAACGTGCATGATTTTCTCAGTCAAATGCCTTTGGTTGTTCCCTTTACCAGTAGGAGAATTCCATTAAATAAATTCAACAGATGTTTTATATAACTGCCCCATTTTTAATTTTTTTTTTATTCTCATTTAAACACAATTACTAAAAGTAACTAAGCCTCACAGATTGGAGATTAAAGTTCATCAAACACTGGTAATATAGGCGAGCAGGTAATGAGTTCTGTGTAAATGTGAACTCTAAGCTGTTCTGTTCTTTTTGTTTTCCCCTCTCTGATTGTCTATTCTTAGTGAAGTACAGTTGTAGTCCTGCTAACTATCCGTCAGGTTTTTTTACTGCATCTGCTTTCTCCAGCTTGGGAGTAGTTCTGCATTTCTTGCAGTATTGGGATTTCCACATACAGAATTTGGGTTTCATTAGTGAAGATACTGTTTGTGATATGACCTTGACTCAGACTCCTTGAAGATCGGTTTCCAGCAGTGAACAGCCTGATTCAAAGGATCAACCTTCGGAAACGACGAGATTCTTTCATCTTGGGTGGCATTATTGGCATCTGTACCATCTTACTGCTGCTATATGCTTTTCATTGATGGATGTTCCCCCATGGACTCTGCTAAACTCACCACAACCATCCCTCCCCCCCAGTCAAGGAAAAGTGAGTGGGGGAAGCGACAGACTTCCAACAGCCTGCTCGTTACGGCTGGGAGTATCAGCATGATGTCTAGAGCTTATGACGGTAGACTGCGACACTGGTTTTGGGCTGAAGCTGCAGTGTTTCTCCTTCCCTGTCATACATCTTCCTTTGGGTTATACTTTGCGGGATTTGTTTGTCTTTTAATTCCCTTTACTCACTGCAAGGTAAGTAAATACGGGACGCTTACCAGAACCGGTAGAACACTTTCTGTGCTCAGCGGTGCTGGGGGAGGTCTGTTGTTGGCTGGTAAGCAGAAAGAGATCGTTACGCTTGCCTCGGGTAGAAACTCTGCAGGAAGCTGGTTTCCCCTGTAGGCCAAGCACAGTACTGAACACTTTTGCCCTGTGAGAAGAATATTGCAGCTTTAAGCCGTCAGGTTGCTTTACTACTCAATACACGTTCTGTAATTCTTTTTAACTCATGGTTGAGATGCTAGTTATTTCTGCATAATTTGTGCTGTGAAAACTGTGCTTCACACGAATTCCTTAAGTAAAAAAAAAAAAGATTGTTCCGTTCACTTTTTGCACAGAATATGGATAAACTACCCTCTGAGGAAGATTTGTAAGGTTTCTTGTGGCTTTAAAGGGACTAACAAGTCCCCCTTTGTAAAAAGGGAGCACAGTGTCTTAGCAGCTGTTTACTGTAGTGTTCAGTCATCTGAAAAGTGACCAAACATGAGTTCACCTAAAAGTACGCTTTTGGGTGTAAATACTTTGATTTTGGCTGGCATCATAAAGGTCTTTATAAAGACACGATAAGCAGTTTGAAAAGTCTATATCGTAATTTAGATAAAGTTATTCTAATAGCATTAATATTTTTACATTGTTAGTAGGATATAATCTAAACTGTCGGTCGGAAATGAAAATTATGCTGGTTATACATGAGGCAAATGTATCTGCGTGCAGAATTTTTGGACATAACTCCTCCAGGGCTGAATGTACAAGTAGTGAAACGAGTATAATTTACCATTATCTGGGGGAATTTTATTTTTTTTTTCTGTCCAGACGTGCAACATGAATCCTGTTGTGTTTGTGTCTCTAAACAAAGATGACATCAGGAATGGCTTTGATATTGCAAATTTACAAATTACAGATTTTTCCGCTCTTTCAACAGCTCTTTTCTATCTGTCATAGCATAACCCCATTAAATTTCAACTGAGGCACTGAAATATCTTTCTAAGAACTTGATTAACTCTTTTCGCAATCAATTCACAGTGCTCCTAACAGATTTCATGTATGCTATTACCCACATATGTCAAATGGTCTCCAGGTTCTCTGGAACGGAATCTAGTGGGACGGACGCCACTTTTTTACTGCTTTTTACAGTGTCTGTGAAGTACCTGTTGGAGGGAGTAGAGACTCGTGCCTGTGAGCGTGCAAAACCACACTGTTGCGCCTAAACTGTTTGTATGGATTTGAAGGCTTATTTGCAGACTTTGTGCTAAAAACTCAGCAAAAGCTTCTAATCAGTCATCTTGTCGTTGGGATTAGAAAGCATTTGGAATTAATACGTGTAAAACTGCGGGGCTTGTATTTTAAATAAAGGGTGATTATTTGATTGATTTGGGAATGTTCCTGGTTTGAAATGAAGTGTTCATCACAGGGGTTTGTGAAAACCCTTGATGGATAAGGGAGGTCTGTTATCGAATCTGTGTGGTGGGAGAGCAAACCTCTTCTCCCCGATGCTTTTTCTTTGATTCCACCACCACCCTAGGGGACCCTGATCAGCAGTTGTGCTTCTGTTTCGGATTTGTAGGATATGGTTGCTCTATAGTTGGCAATATAAGATCTGCAGTATGGTAAATAAATTCATTTATTTAATCTTATAACCAGTCTTTTTACTGGACTTAATTGATTATTTGGTGCATATATTTAATCTTACTGTGTGAAAAAGCTGCTATGGAAAATATGTAGATTATAATAAATATGTAAACATAATTGATTTTTCATGTTATGAAAATGTTATGGAGGAACGGATATATTTTAGTATAAAATAATGGAAATGTGATGAATTATCTCTGATAAAGCTTTACTGGAAATGGTTTCAGTGTTGACACCCCCTCCGTGGTTTTTGTTTGTGTTGGTTTTGAGACAGAGTTTTGTGTTTCAAAAATACGTTTGATTAACCTTGTCATCTCCCCTTCATCATCATCTTGTAGTCGCCTAGCAATGTGAGCAGGCGTGCTGCATTGCTCTCGGAAGTGGTGTGCTTGCATGGAGCCGAGGGGAAAGACTTGCTGATTCTCCTGAACATCTTTAATAACACAGACCCATAGTTAGGGCAGTGGAGTGTACAGGAAAACAGAGGATTGTAGTATTCAATCTCAAACCCCAAAATACAGGTTTGTGTGGCTCCTGTTGCTAAATGTATTCTCTTAAGTTTTTCATTCTGTGTGATTCCTCTTGCTCTAAGGAAAAAAGTGTGGTTAAAGAATTCTCGTTTCTGCAATTCCTTTCAAAGTTGCAGTTTTGTAACTCAACCAAATAGAATTGTGCGAAGAAAATGAAATTTGAGTAAATTCATAATGTTCCTACAGGGCACATTTCTCACACACACACACTTGTTGGATTTCTGCTTTATTCTTGCCAGTGCAGAAGCACCTCTGTGAAACCCGTCCAGCAAGCCCTCAGCTCGGCGCCAGAACAAAAGGGATCGTAGCGATAACTTCCGATGCCACGCTTCACGTAGACATGAATATTTTTATCCTTGTTTTTAGACCCTTTTTTTAACCTGTTTATCTGATCGTCAAGCCCTGGTTGCTAGAGCAGAGGAACAGCATTCGGGCAACAGCCAGTATTGCACGTTCAGTCAATAGCGAGCGTTCGTGCGGCCGTGGCCCAGCCCGTGGCAGTCACCCCAGCCCACGTGGGAGCGTGCCCGAGCAGGGGTGGAGGCAGGGCTTTGCTCTCGGGGTGCTGGGACCGAGCAGCCTGGTGCTTCTGGTAATACGAGAGTTCGCCCTTCCTGGGAAGGCACAACATTTTTTTCTTAATATTGATTTCAGGAGCTTTTGCATATTGAAGTGTGGTAGGAATTCCTGCTGGATTCATTACGCAGAATAACCAACCAGAATTTTTCATTTGTAGTTTTAGAAATCCTTTCTTTTGGACAGCCTAAAGATTCCTGTGAAAAGAAAGAGTCAGTTCCTTGCTGGATGTTGAAAACGAAAGAGCAGAAGTAGATTGTTCAGGTGATGTGAAAGTTTCAGCTAACTTCTTGATGGTTTGTCCTCCCTGAAGCTCCCCCAAAACTGCTACACAGGGAGCAAAGCCAGGTCCGCCACTTGTGATCGTGTCACTCCTTTAGTCAGAACTGTTGTAACTCTCTAAACCTGGCAGCTTGTTTCCCAGGATCACTTGGTGCATAACCTTTTCCTATTTTAACTTTTTTTTGTCCTAAAGGTTTTATTTGAACCAGGAAGGAGAGATAACAGCTGGATCACTTCTGAAGGAGGAAATAATTCTGAAACTCCTTATAACAATGGGATTATGAAATCTGGCAGTGGTTCTATTGAGCAGTGTGCAGGACAGGAGACCTCAGTGAAAGATACACTGAGACAAAACTGAACCATATCCTAGGTGACATCTGCAAGTCCTCTTGGTGCCCTGTATCTCTCCTGTCGGCTGGATACTTGAGACCAGTGTGATGCTTTCAGTTCCAAATACATAAGTGGTTGTTGGTCTGTCTGCTACTGAGTGAGGAACGCAGCTTAAATAAGCACTCAAGACAAAAACCAAAACCCTTTCTCACAAAATATCCCAGTCCACACCCCTGTAAATGGTTTTCTGATTGCACTTTGATTTTTTTGCTTTTCATATAGCTTCTGGAAGCTTATTTTATTGTAACTGTAATTATTATTGTTCTCACCTATTGTGCATTCTCTGTATGGATTAAAAAAAAGCTTTGATATGTAATTTAATAATAAATTAGAATTCTAAGCAGGGTACTTGGTTCTTTCCCCATGACAGTTTTTGCCTACCTGAACTTCAGGGAAGAGGCAGAGCAGATTCATCTTTCCACCTTGGCATTGTCACTGAATACAGGATTTAGTTTGTTCTCCATGTTTGTACCAAGTATCAGGTGTGGTGGAGCGTTTCCTGACCCAAAGCGCTCTGTTTGGCGGGATGCGATCCTCCTGCCCGGCTGTGCATCCACGTTGGAAGGGTCTGAATACAGTAATGACTTTTCCTGCTGCTCTTTGACAGACAGAACAAGGATGGTTTTCTTTAGGGTAAGCGTTAAAAAGTTTTGTATATATCCATTGTCTAAAACATTTAATTCCCAAATGCACACCACAAGTGATGTGGATCTGCAGCATCGGGTGCCTCCCCCCTCTTTTTAATACAGTTCTCAGTACCTGGGTACCTCCCCGTCCCCTTCTGCAGTCACAACACAAACACCAAAACCAAGCCAATACTTTGAACGTGGTACGAGCAATTGTAAAAACTGTCCCCGTGAGGTTCTGGTGTATCCTGTAGCTTTCTAGCGCTGCGGAGGTCTGGACCGCCTCCATCCTCAGGCGTTCCAAGCGGGCAGCGTCGTGCCTGAAGGACCCATCTGTACCCGGTGGTTTTGCAATTGGTGCTAAATCTTTCAATGCCACTCGAATTTATTTTCTCGAACAAGAAACTGCCTGGCAGCGTGATACCTGTCTGTTTGCATAAGGCTTGGAGTGAGGAGAGGTAGTTCTCCTCATTTCAGAGCTGTCGTGCTGTGCCTGTAATGCTGCTTTAAAGCAGAGAGAGATTTCTGTATCCTTAATGTGCCGACTAAGTATTCAGGAGTGACCGTGTGCTTTCTCGAGGGAAGGCTTTAACTGTATGTTTCGAGTTAAAGAAGGAATTTCAAAAACCGTTTTGAAAATGGAAAGGCAATTCTGGTTTCAGGTAGTGGGAAGTGCAGTTAGTTTTTCCAGTTTGTGGCACTGGTAATAAGTGGTGCATAAAATTCCATCTTCGTTTGGATTAGAAAATAAATTATTAATGGAGCTGAATCCTTTTTTCCAACTCCCTGTACAGTCAATAATTTATAGTGGCACAGGCGTAAGATATATATTTTTAACCATCCGCCTCCCAGAATACTGCTGTTCATACTGAAAATTGCTGTCCTTCCTGACAAGCTCGGGCGCGGTGGGTGTTCGTGCATTATGGATGAGCCGTGCTCCGCTCCTTCAGCCCTGCTGCGATTCCACGAGCAGATTTCCTGCTGAAAGGGAGCCGAGCGCTCCGTTAGGAATTCGCAGGGAGAGACAGGAGTGTCTTTGTTTTATCCCTTTCACTGAACGTGGGGCGCGTACTGCCAACTTGAGTTTTTTGAATGTTTTCATAGAACATGTTTACGGTAGGGATTTACATTTTCTGAATGCCAGCCCTTTAACCAAAACCCGGCTCTTTAGGTACAAAAGCTGTGCTGCCTGTGCCTTGGCGTGCGGGCTGTGCTCGTTCAACGCTCAGAGCCTGCTGGTGCCTTCATCCCCCTTCTTTGCAAGCTGTTTGAGACGGTGGCAAGCGCGTGTGCTGCTGCTCGTCCCCCGCTCCGTCCTTCCTTGTTGCTGCAGCCCTCCCTGCTCCTTGTTCTTCATGGGACCCTGAGGCTTCGCTAACCCAGTTTCGATAGTGCTGCTAGGCAAGCGGGTCTGGCCGTAGTCAAAGTCCCTCTGCCTCTGAAACAGCATTTGCAGTTCTCTGGGTGTGGATTATTTTCTGACTGGGTTGACTTTCACGCCCTGGGAATCCTCTGGCAGCCAGTGGTGTGGTTTTGGGAGGTCTTCTGCGATCGTGTCTGGTTAGGTCTTAGATCTCACGTTGTTTTACCTTTCTTTGTCCGCTTGTTACGCTGTCCATCAGATTCTCCTCCCTCGCTTCCTGGGTGTTCAGCTTCAACTAGATGTTTCAAACACACAGATTTATTTTTGGTCTCATAATTGTCATTTCTTCTAAAAAATCTGTCCCGGCTTTGGAGTCCAGGGAGGCTGTCCCGCGGTGACTTGAAGCTTATCGATCAAAACCACACCTGGAGCTCTAGCTGGCAGTTCACTGATAACCGCTTCGGTGCCGGAGCCCAGCGCGCTCCTCCACAAACGCTGTAAACAGGTTGACTTTAGTCCCTTCAGAAGTTTTGCTGCTTTTTTTATCTCCCTAGCCCATACCCATCCGTTTGATGCAAGGTTCTTGGAAGTGGGGACAATGCCTTTTGGCTTTCTGAAGGTGCACTGAAAGGAATGAGAAGCTCCTCACTGCAGGCTGCCAAGTCCCGCTGAGCTGTTTGCTGGGTAGTGGAAACTTTGAGATGTTCGCTGGTACGTGTGCCTGGGTGTGCGATCTGCTACAGACCCATCTGACTTCAGACCTGCGCTGAGCTGGCTTCTTTCAGGGTGAAATGCTGCTGAAATGGCAGATTTTTTTTAAGGGAACCTTTTCTTGAAACTCTGTAGGATGCTCAGGAATATTGCAGGTATAAAAAGAAACCATGAGGAGCTGTGAAAGTGCTGACCGGGTGTCCCTGGCCGGTCTGGCTGTTGACACACAACAATCCTTATTACATTACAGCGTAACTGGACCTGGCACGGACCTCATCACCGCTGGGGACTGGTGGGTACCTGTGTCACGGGGCTGAACAAGTGGCAGAGCCCGTGAGTGTCCCCCACCTTGCAGTGGTGGTGGGGGGACCGAACCAACACTTGGCCTTTGTCAGCTGCTCTCCTTGATGCGAGGGAAATGCCCGAGCAGAGAGGCCGTGGGATATTTCCCTGCTGTGCTATAAATGGAGTTCCCTCTAGGTCAGGCATGTATCACCAATGCTAAATTTACTTTAAAATATTACTGAGGTGGGGAGGTTTGTGAGTCAGGTCTATAAAAGCACGCGCTGCTTATGTAAAGAAACGTAGCTCTGAGCGAGGCAGAAGGCAGGAGGGTGCTCAGCCTGCAGCAGAGCTGAAATGGCAGATACGTCTGCCCTCTCGAAATAAATAGGTCTTTGTGTTCAGAGAGCGACGGCTCCTTCAGGAGCATCCGTACTGCACAGCAGGACTGAGGGATCTGCTGGCCAGCTCTGCCTGCATTTCCGTACATTTCAGGAAATGTAAATGATTTTCAAGCCTACACTCTGGCTTAGATGAATTTAAAAAAAACCAAAACCCACCAAGAAACGTTTGGGGCATGAGTATGTTCATCGGTTCCTGTAATAATTCAGGGATACATCAGCTCCAGTTGTGCCGCAGTGCCTCTGGGAGGGGAGAGCAGGGGTGTGAGGGGTGCTGCCGCGGGGATTTTGGGATTCAGACCTTTTTCCTTCGTTCAGGTACGTGTATCCGGCCTTGGAGAACCTGAGGCTCCTGGAGGCAGCTGTGTCTCGCTGGCAGAGCGTCGCTGTGTGCTTTGCCATGTCAGACAGGCAACGTTGGCTCCTCAGCTCTGACCACAGACACAGCTACATCCCAGGGGACAAACTTCTCCTACGCTGCCTGAGAAAGACGTTCCTTGAGTCAGCAGCCGGGGTCCCTTCTGCAAGCGTGGTGCCGCTGATGCCCTTCGGAGGTGGGTGCTGGACTGGCCGTGGGCTGGGAGCTCTGGGCGGAAGGCTGAGAGAAGCCGTCGCCTGGGCAGAGGAGGAAGAGCCTGTTCTACAGCTCTTAACTCATTTTTGGGGCACACCAGCTCATACCCGCTGTATGTTTTGCAATGTAGAAAACCGATGTAAAAATAGAGCGTCATTTTAGAGCTTTAAAAGATACCAGGCCTCATCAACATTCCTTTAATTTTATTGCGGTTTGCTGTGAGCCTTTGCCGGCTGTTTCAGCCTGGTAATGAATTACAGTGCGGGGGGTGAGGTGCTGGCTTATTTTTCTGCCCAACTGGAATTGATGAGGTGATCCGTCACTGGGAAGGAGTATAAAATACGGGGTTTATGAAACTGAACCTGAGACCAAATAATGGGAAGAAAATGCTTTAAATCTGCAGCCTATAATTAAACATTTCCAAGAGGCAGCGAGACGCAGCGAGCTCAGCAGAAGGAGGTGCTTCGCTGGGAAGAATTCCTGTCTTTGCTTTGTTTCACGCTGTGTGCTATTAAAGCAAACAACTTTGCAAGCTTCAGAAGCCTTCGGCAGCTCTTGCCCAAGAATAGCATCTAACATCACAGCTACGCTGGAAACAACGAGGGCCTTCAGTCGTCTTTTTCTTATTTTTTTTTTCTTAGCACATAAACTATAGGTAGTTTAGCTCGTGGAGAAATCCCCGCTACTCTATTTTAGGCATTCCAGAGATTGCAGGGTGGGAATTTTCATCTTCTGAAGGATCCAGCAATTAGCACCATAAAGGCAAGGTCCTCGTTTAGAGTTAGAGCAGTGCCCTGACCTGCCGCAATGCATCCTTACCCTGCGCAAGCCTCCTCAGTTCTATCAGTCCTACCCACCAGCCCTGCTACAAAGGTTATCGAGTATACCCTGTCTGATTAAAAAAATGTGAGCGATAGAAGTTTGAGACGTGATAGAAGCGTCTACCTGGTGCCACGTAGGATCAGCGAGAATCCTGATTAAATGTCTCGCTGTGTGGAAGCGGGAGCCGTGGCTGCGTCGCGCTGACTGCGTTTGCAGGGGAGCGGTGACAGCTTTGAACTGGAGGCAGCGTGCAGAGTTGTGCTGCGAAAGAGCCTTCGTCTGTAAAGGGGGAGGCTGGTTCTGGGTGGCAAAATAGGAAGATGGAGGCTTTCGGCACCTTCACAAAGTCAAACTCATTTTTTCTCTGCTGTTTTAGCGGAGAGAACCAGGAGGGTGTTGGGTGAACTTCAAATTTTGAAGGAGACATCCACCAAACACCCGAATCTTGGGGTGTTTTTGCTTTAATCTCTACAGCTAAGAACTTGTTCCATGAATAGAGAGAAGTTTGGGGTGCAGTCTGTATTTTTTTCTGCCCAGCATTGATCTACCAGCCCCTCGTGTCTCCGCGGACGGGAGCGAGCTGTACCAGAGCCAGGCGCGTTTGTGTGC
The DNA here is from genome assembly GCA_013399095.1 of Psophia crepitans. Classification (NCBI taxonomy): domain Eukaryota; kingdom Metazoa; phylum Chordata; class Aves; order Gruiformes; family Psophiidae; genus Psophia; species Psophia crepitans. The sequence continues at coordinate 58,358 of VWZZ01006361.1, read as the reverse complement.
TGCTCATCACAAGGTCTCGCTGCCGCAGCTCTGCGGCCCTGAGCTCTCCCGGTGCGATTGCACGATGCCGCTGTCTGCGTGGCAGCTGCAGCAGCCCAGGGCTCCGGCTCTGTCGCCTCGCAAATGACTTGCCAAGAGGCCCTGCGTGGCTTTGAGGGTGCCCAAGGAAACCCTCAGCGGCGCGCTGGTTCCTTCAGCGGCAGCCAGGGTTAGGAATGAGAGAGAAAATGGAAACGCTCTCCCTGTGCTTTTAATTCCTCGCTCCTGTCTGGAGCGAAGTCATGGAAACCAGTTGAAGAACTGGTGACCAACTTTTTGTCCTTCGCTTGAACCCCAAAGCTCACACAAGTTCATTAGCAAAGACAAACATGAAGAGGTGAGCAGAGAGCCTATGGTGTTGAGCAGAAAACATATGCAACATGGAAATTGGGTGTAAACCTCTTGCTGTTCCTTTACGAATCTATTATACATGAGGCCATCAGAGCAGCGTATTAATAAAACAGGAGGCTAAAGCACTTGGCACTCCCATCTCTTTAGCGAAACATCAGAGGCGAGGCTGTCGGCTTTGGTCTTTGAAGTCTGGAACTTGCATCTGCCCAGCTGCTTCGGTGACACGGTCAGGATGCTCCGAGGGGAATCTCACCGCTGATGGGAAATCTCTCCATGGCGTGGGGGTTTTTATGTGAGCAGAATCCTCCTTCTGCAGGACACCACCATTGTTCTTTCCTGCTCAGCCTTCTTGCCTGCTGAATTCTTGACGCAATACACGCAGAAGGCCAAAGATGGCTTAAAGCAACCTCAGACCTCGTGTGCTGAGATGCAAATTCCATCTGTTCCTCGAAAGCTCTCCCCACCAGGACCCCTCTGCCCCAGTCTGTTGTTACGCACAGGTACCACTGACCACAACCACAAGTCCCTTTGCTTTACTGAGGAGTGAAAAGTAAGTTGTACTGAATTTTTAAGCATCGACGTTTTGTTTCTCCGTCAGGGCAAATAAAGGTGGCTGTTTGGACCTCAGCTGTCATCACCCTCCTGTTGCCAAGGGCCCTTGTGCAGGCAGTAATACCTCTTGCACTTCTGGGTGCGTAGAGGCAGCAAGGGGATGCTGCTGCTGCAAAACACTGCTTCACACGATGTCTAACACTGGTGCAGAATGGGAGCAGCTGTAGTGGGGGGTAAGTTTGGACACACGTGGCTGTGAGAAGTGCTTGTGGCTGGCGGCTCTTAAGGTTAGAGGTTTGAGCAGCCGATACCCTAGCGCTCGTACGTGAAGCTGAACATCAAGCAGGCTGATTTGGGTAGTGTTACAGGAGCAGGGACCAGCGGGTCTAGCTAGACTTGCAGTTTTCAAAGCAATGGGGAATGGATGCACCAAAGAAATATGCTTAATTTGTTAAAAATGTATCGGCAAGCTACAGTAGGAGAGGGGTGGTGCAGTCTAAGAGAAGGGCTGTGGGATAGACAAGAAGGCTGAGCTCGCTGCTGTGGGTGTTTGAGGCTGCAGAGCAGCTCTGTCTCACTGGGAGATGCTTGGGCGGTGGTGTACCGGTGCCACGCTGCCTGAACCGTCGGGAACCTCCGGGACAGATCCAGTATCGACACAAGCTCCGGCTTAGAGGGGCTGGGCTTCGTGTTGTGGGCAGCGGCAGATCTAGAAGAACTAATTACTGTTCCTTTGATCATTTTGAATAACAGACCTGTTTTTCATGAGTTAATGAACAGTTCATCTACATCTTTCTCTGGCTTTCAGTACCTGGAGGGATTTCCTATTTATTTTATTTCTCCACAGGAAAAAAGACTTACAGCTTGCAGCTTTAAGAAAGGAAAAAAGGTACGTATCATAATATTGCCTATGGAAACGACAGGCAGACCAAAGCTTTATGTGTCACATCGGAGGCCAAGAGATTTGAGTTTGGATCGTTGAGATGGTCTCGAACGGTCTGTTCATCCTGCTGCCTCGCCAACACGGGCGTAACCATAACCATTTCCCAAACGTGACCACAGCGAGGGGCACAGCTGAATCTGTTCCGGTGCCCTTTGCTGCTGAGTTATTACCCGGTGGGCTCCGCTGGGGGAGCTGCCCACGGGGGAGCGGAGCCCTGGGCCTCCCGGGCTGCTGCGGCAGCGCTGGTGGCTCGGCGCTCCGTGACGCGGCTGGCTGTTTCGGTGGGCAGCCACCGCCTCTTGCCTCGGAGGGAATCTCACCGCCGGCCGCGCTCCAGGCAGGGCCATTAAGTACGGTTGTTGCTGAATCACGCTGCAGGTTGCCAACGTTGCAGAGAATTTACATCTATCTTTTTCCATCATAGACACGGGTGGAAGTGGAAGTGCTGCGCCTGATATGAACTCGGGGGCCAGAAAGTCTCATTTTTGGTCCCTGCGGCTGGTGGCAGCACCTGCCTCCCACGTGCATGCTTTGTGTGTGCTGGGAGGGGGAAGGAGTCATCCTCGGGAAGCTGCGGGACTGCGCTACCTCCTGTAAGTCCTACCCTGAAGCCTGGACAGCCTGAGCGTATTGCTACAGATGAGAGGGCTGTGCAAGACAGCTAATTCATCCCCCACGTGGCAGGTCCTCTCTCCAAGCTGGGCTTGGTTGGAAGCTGCGTCGCCATTCATTCCCAGGGGATGCCAGAGGAGGGTGTTAGGATTCAGCTCAATGAGGTGGTTGTGCAACTGATCTTCGGTACAGATCAGTAGCCCTGACTGACCGGTGTGCTGTCACGCAGCAATATACCGGTAGTGACCCCGGGTGTGTGTCATACGGCGTCAGCAGCCTTCCAGTGTGACTGGCTGGAAAAACTCCTGCTGGGAAAAGACTACAGCCGATGTTTTCAGTAGCGGCTGAATTTTTAAGCCTCGGCCTAAGAAACGTTAAGAAGGACTTGCTTCCAGAGAGCTGCTTGCGTGGAGGCTTTCTGAGCGGAAACCAGATACTGGTGTGCGTTCTTGAAATCTGGGGTATCGACCAATAATTTTGGTTTTTGAGCAGATTTGGAATCTGTTCTCTGGCACTTGGTTGTGCACCGTACTATCGAACTGCAGTGGCAGGGCCAGCAAGGAGAAGCGGTTCCCAGAGCCTTCTCCCCACCCCATCCCTGCGCACTGCTAGCAGAGAGGACTCCTCCTGCTTCCCGGGGCAGGCGTGCCTGTGGCACGGCCGGCTGGAGACCTCCCGCGATCGCTGCGCTCCGCGAGGAGCTCGGGGCCGCGTGTCTCTGCGGCACAAGGCTGATCTCTGCACCTTCCTCTGCTCTGACTTGTGCTGTTTCCTCTGCCTTTTGCTTATATATGTGTTTGCAACCCACTGCACCCAAACCACCAGCTGATGTACTTGCTCTTGGAGTGTGAAGTAATAGTTAAATGAGTAGTCTGGATATTTTTTTTTCTCACTTAGACAGAAGAAACAAGTTCAGCTTTGACCATGCATGTTACATTTTAATTTTTTTTTTTTCTCATGCCAAGAAATACAAAGAAAGTATATAAGATATACCATATCATCCTGCGGCAAAAAGAAACACTTATCAGCAAAGAGAAGCGCCCAGCTGCAATTCCTGATGTGTTTATGCTGTGTGTGAAACGCGGCTCTTCCAGTTTGGCGTCAAAACAGGAGGAGCCGGTGCATGGACGGCGGTGGCGGCAGTGGGGGGGATAAACCCTGTGCTTCCACGCAACGGATCGTCTGCTGGGCACCATCTAACAGGGGCACCAGCTCTGAAGTGGTAGCAGGGTTGCCTTGGTGAATCCTGCACACATTCCCTTTTTCATGTTTCTTATTATGGGTGGCTATTTATAGGTTTGAATTTCGTTACCTACTGGTGTCAGCAAATGCCTTACAAATATTCCCACTTCGAAAAGGCTGCTTTACCCCCCCAGCCCCCTGGCTTGTGCCCAAGCGTGGGAGTTTTCAGTCCAAACCTAACGGTCTTTGCCAAAATTGAAGGATGTATGCTGAAAGAAAATCGACCTGAAATTATTTCAGCTTGACTGTGCAGCCCTGGCTCTGGTTCTGTGGTAAGTAACAAAGTGGTAGGGCAAGGCTGGGGGCGTAGGGGGCAAAAAAAAAGAGCAAGTCAAGGGACCAGCCCAGGGGGTGCGTTTCTGCAGCCTCTCCCTGGACTCAGCCCGAATGGAAACGGAGTTTTAATTTTATCTAAAAGGCAGGATCTGCTCCCCTTGTCTACATGGAGAAGTCTGTGTTTGGAAGGGCACCTGCTGCAGCGGTACGTGCTTGAGTCAACGGCCAGCCCGGGTCAGAGCCTTAGAGGGGCAGGTTCCCCCCCCCCCGATATCCCCTTCCAGCGCTGCCTGGCCATGACATCTCATTGCCAACAAGACCTGTCCCGGATTAAAGGAAAGGCAGAGGATGGGAGGGAAGAGCCCGTGAGACTCGTGCACTGCTCTAGGGGTAGCAATGCTGGGGGGAAAGCAGGATAAACCGGCAAAGACTGGGAGAGGGGAGTCAGCTGGAACAGCGTGAAATACTGACGGGAAAAAGCAAACCCGTCACTGGCACAGGGACTCTGAAATCAAATCTGTCATCGCTTTCCTTCCTCCCTTTCTGCTCGACTCCCTTCAGCCTCCTCTGCAGGCAGCCAGGCGGGTGCCAGCCAGCGTGTGGCCGTGACCAACTGACCCCTGCCAGACCTTGTCCGACCCTTGGTCGCTGCCTCCTGCGGGAAGCTGGAATGAAACCAGGCTAGCTTGTCCCCTCGGCAGCAGCAAATCGCTTGTTCGGCTTAAGCCTTCGATCTCATCGCTGTACCCAGCAAGGGCTCCTCCGTGCCGCCCCGCGGAGCCCAACTGTCCCCCAAACACTGCGGGGGGAGGGCCCAGGGACACCGGCGCCAGAGAGGTGCCATCAGCCATGCGTTACGCTCAGAGACTCTTTCCCGAGCAGTGAAACCGTGTATTTATATCCCACCAGGACCTCACACTTGTCGATCGTAACTCCTACTTCAACTTACATTTAGAGACGTTTCCCACCTTCTCCATCTCTTCAGCAAGCTATCCTCCTACCAGCTCAGCTTCGCTGTCAGGTAAGGCAGGATTGCCACCGCATCGCTTGGATCCCTCGCCTCTCCTTCACCAGGGGGTAGAAGTTGGCCAGACCCCGAGGATTTCGTGGCTGTTGTAGTTGTGAACACCGAGAAAACTCGACTCTGACGTGCTTAGAGGAGGCTGCAGCAGGTGGCTGTGACATAAGTCATGGGGTTTGCTTGTGGAGATGGAGAGGGAAAGTCTTTTCATGACACAGTTTTTGTGATCGCCCTCCTGTGTGCTAAACACAAAGTTAGGAGAGGAGTGGTTGTGCCTGGATGTGGAAAAAAGGGTCATTTGCCCTTAGGTGAATGGTAAATCGGAAAAAAAAATCAGGAGGGATGCTGCTGTTCCCCAGATGTAGACTAAAGGAGGAAACCTTCTTGCTGGTGGCCTCAGGATGAAGTTCTGCCATGATTTAGCTCCTCATAACACAATCACAGGTGAGGTGTGTGTCAGGGGTTGGGGGCTCAGCAGCTTCTTCCTTCACCAATACCCAAAAGAGCCAATGAGGCAGCCAAGCCGGGGTGAGCCCTGTGTGACACAGAGAGCAAGGATTCATGGCAAAGTATCAGGCTGCAAAATGTGTGGGGAAGCTGCGGGAGAGCAGGGAGAAGGCTTTCCAGGGAACCCTGGGGAGTTTGTTTCCCCAGCACTGGAAAGCCAGGTATTTGGTCAGGAGGAACTGCAGAAGCTTTCCCCTGGATTGAAGTGCAGGGCAAGAACCAGAAAGCTGTATTCACGTGTGCAGAGCGCTGCAATTGTGTCTAACCAGAAAGAAGATTAAAAATGAAAGGAATTTCAGTGCCTTAGTTTTTCTGTGTACTTAACAGTGAGATGAGAAGCAGTCGCCTCAGCAGCCCGACGATACGGGCCGAGACAGAGGGCACAAACCGCGTTTGGATGCGTGCGACAAGTCATCGCGGTGGGGGGGGTTGGGAAACCTTCTGCCTTCTCCTGCATTCAGATCAATTCTGGTCCCTCTACTGCTCTGAGCTTCACTAGCCTGGGGCTTCTCCTGGCCAGGACCACTGCAGCTGCCTCACAAAGTCCTCCTGTTCCTACAAGTGCAGGTGTCCCAGTCCGTTTTGAAGCGTAGTGTGCGTTTGCCTAGATCCCTTTGGAAAAATCAGATTCAAAGGAAATCTGCCTTCATACATGTTCCTAGTAAGGAGGAGAAAGACAAACGGGTCTCTTGGAGCTGTACGGTGCGTGTGGCTCTGCCATCCGTGCAATTAGGGCAGCGTAACGCTGACCCACCTCCTGGGGCGTGGCAAGGTTTAATCCTGTAAATGTGGTAAAGCACTTCAGATGAAAGGCTTTATATAACGATAAAAGAGCGTTTAAATTCTTACTTAATAAATACTTGGCGCTCCGGCACTTTTCCCTGAATGTCGGATCTTCCTGCCCAAGGAGGAGCTTGTTCAGCTCTCACCATAAGCTGAATCTCAGCAGCTCAAAGGGCAGAAGATGCACGGACAGACAGGACTGCCCTTAGGTATCGCAGGAAAAATAACGTGTGCTTCCTAGCAAGCAGCTTTCGGGTCCCGGTGTTAAAAAAGGAAACTTTGGGGGATTTGATGGGATTTCATCAACCGTAAGATGAGAGTTGGAGTCTCCAAGGGAGGGTTTCTGAAGAGCTCAGGAAGAAGAGATCTGGCACCACGGGGCAGCCTGGCGGTGGCTACGGGTGGGAGCTCACACCCCGCGGCCTCAGTGGCCCTTGTTTACTGACGCTCACAAAAAAAATGAATTGCAAAAGAAAAGTCCGTTGCAAATTTGGTCTATTTTAGAACCCAGTGGTTTGTAACGAGGTGCTGGCAAAGGGGTGGACGGGAATGGAGGCCAAGGAAGTGCTGTGGTGATGTGCTGTTGCTGTGAGTCCCTGGAATCTCTTTTGATGTAGAGAAAAATGTTAAGTGTGTCTAGGGGATTTGGCTTTCTTAGCCCCTGGATTCCAATGACGCCTAGCGAAAGAAAACACTTTAAAGAGGAGCAATCAAAGAGGTGACAAGAGAATTTTCACAGCGAGGTCCACGGCTTTGCACGTTAGTTACTACAGAGTAACTACAGTGTGAATTTACAGCGCACCACTACCCTGTGCCAACCCTTGTGCACACACGTGCCCACTCACATGCTCCAGAGAAGTCAGTGCCCAGCGGTTACCGTGTCGTGAAGTTTCTAATGGTGTGCGGTGGGTTCTCCATGTAGACAAGCCCTCAGAAGCATTAGTTTTGGTCAGAGTTTGTTGTTGGTTGGTTTTTTCGGGAGGTTGGTGGTAGGGAGCAGAAGTGCCCTGAAACACCTTATTTCTCAGTGCAGTCTGCATCTCTGGGTCCCAGGCTGTCAGCTAGAGACAACAGAAAGGTCGGGGAGTGCAGCTCTTGGCCATGTTCGTGTGCCCGCAAAGTTGTGATAAAAGAGAGGCTCAGCTAAGATGGAGCCAATGGATATGGCCAGAAGCCATCTACAAAGCCTGAATAAAATAACAGGCGATGAAACTTTGCATAGTCTGGGTGGTCAGATAGAGGACCAACCCCAGTATCAACCTGCGGCAAGGATGGGGTTGGGTGGGGGGAGAAGAGGGGATGGATGAAGGATCAAGGGACTGTGTTGGGATGGATCCCGTGGGAAACAACTGAGGAGCCGCGTGTTGCGGAAGACGTGGCAAGGTTCGGGATACCTATAGGCAGATCAGGAGTAAAGTCTGTTTTCTTGTTATGTTAAATATAAAACATTAAAAAATATTACTGCTTGTGGAACTGACCCCAGCCAGCTCCTGGGATGCTGGAGATTTTCAGAGGTGCAGAAGAGTGTGTGAGGGTGCAGGGACAGGAGCAGGAACACTCCTCCGTGTCTCTGAAGATCTGGAAGGCCCTAAGCTGAAGCCCAAAAGGGTTGGGGAGATGAACACTGGCAGTGGGGGGGGCTGGATCACGCTGAAGCTTTTGTGTGATGGACATGACATGATATAAATGTGTTAAGTGGGTAGGACCGGGCTCTCCATGCCTTGGTACTGCTGCTACAGATTAACCAGGCTCTTTTCTCAACGCCACGAGTATCAACCTCACTTTGGGTGCACAAAGAGAGAAATGTGGGGGTTCACAGAAAAAGCATTGTTTTTCCTGCCATTAAAAACCCCACCATGGGATCGGGGTGAGGAGGAGCCCGGCATTCTCATGCAGCAACATCCTGCTCTGCCAGCTCTAAGTGATAAAAGAGCTCGTAGGAACAGACAGGGAGAACATTCCCAAAGGCATGCAAATGGTCATTGTCTCTTTTTTTTTTTCTTTTTAATCAAAAATACAAAATCACCCACCACGTCCTCCAGCTTTTGCGGCTGCGTTTCGTTCGGAGCAGAGCCGTGGTCCTGCTGCAGCTCTGCTCTCCCTCCTTCTCTGTGGAACAGCTCTCAGCTCCTGATGGCAGTTTGAGCTTTGGGGTTTTTTTTTGTAGAGACAGAGAACTGACGATTTAAAAACCAACAACCCCCAAAAATTCAGTGACTTATGCCAAAATTCTTAGGAGGATTTCTCAAAATGTCCTGTTCTTGCCTTAAATTTTTCTTTTAAGATAAGCTTCGTTCTTGAAACTCTCTCCTCCTCTTGTACTTTAGTTGTCTTCCCACTCCGTGAGTTTTGCTGGAGGGGAATGAGGTAGTGGATTTCCCCTTTCTCCTCTCCGCTTGGCGTCCGATGTCCTTTCCCATTCCTTTCTGCGATGTTTTTTTATCCCATCACTTGTACAGACCCATTTCCAAGAGGCGGTGAAGTAGAAGCATGCATTCCTTCAGACGGCGCTCCAGAGCAGGCTGTCTAGGGCTGCCCACCTACACTGTGACAATTGTTTGTTGCAAGGCTGAAAGTAAAAACCCCAAAAGGAAAGTTGTCTTCCTCCTCTTCGAGGCATTCGCATGCTAAAACATCTTCTAGGAAGCTGTAAAATAAAGAGAGTCTTAGGGCAGCTTCCAGGAGTCACAGATGTTTCCCTCATGCTCTTGGTTTGGGCTTTGTGTGTTTCTGAAGTTCCCGTTTGCCTGAGCCATATGCTGGTCGTGCTGGTTTTGGTAGATGGGTTTGTGTTTGGGAGGTTCCCCAAACATTTTGGGATTGCACTTTTGGGCAAGTTGATTTGTGTCTTGGACCCCTTTGGTTTTATCCCACTACGCTCTTCTAAACCCACCGCAGCCTTTGCCAGGGCAAGACTTTTCACCAGAGGGACCTTGTATGGTCACCACTGCCCTGCGGGACAACACAGCGGGGACTTTCCATTTTGGTCATTTGAACAGTGTTTGTTGCTACTGCAAGGAGCTCGTTCTCCAAGGTGTTTTGCATACGTGTGTGCAGTTAATGATGGTCAGACCAGCCTGGACCCCACAGGTGCTTAGAGCTGCTACTGCAGTTGGGGTGGGAATGGAGCACCATCTGCCCTGGCGGGGGGTGGATGGTGAGCGGGTGCATCCTATAGACTGGGCTGGGGACAGGAGCCATGCGAGGTTCCTGCTCTAGCTGAGCTGGGGAAAAGAGAAGGAAATGTTACCTCTGACGCTGAGTGAAACGTAGAGCACGATGATGATGGTCCCCAGGATAATGGAGACGATGCTGAGCAGCCTGGCCATGCGTCCAAGTCGCCGGGCTCCATCCATGTCCCCTTGCTGCCCGCTGTTCCTCGACTGGAGGGAAACATAGAAAGAGGATTTTGAGAACAGCCATGGCTCTGGGGCGACTCTCTGGTTGCAGTCCCCAAAATGAGAGCTGCTGCATCAGCGGGGGGCTGGACCTGCAGCCCCAGCCAGCAGCAGCCCCTCGCTGACTCTTTCATGGAAAACCCCGAAGTTCTTGAGTTCCCCTGCCAGAGCAGCTCGCTTCCACGGCACTGTGCAGGGGGTCTGCATCCCCCAGGGTACCACTGCCCTTCTGCAGCTGATGTGCAGGAAAAGCATCCTGCCTCTGTCACCTTCCACAAATGTATGTGTTGAGAAGCAAAGTATGTTTCAATTTCAACTATCACTGATAAAATGGGAAGAAAAAAAAGCAGTGACATTTCCGAAGCAGCATGTGCTCCCTTTGCTGGCCACTGGTGCTGAGTGTGTGTGCCAGAGCAAGCACTGGTGAAGCAGGCAGTAACTGCTGGCTTTCACCTCGTGATGGGACGTGCTTTGGTGCCTTTGCGTTACCCTGAATTTCTGCACCAACAGAGACGGGTTGTGTTCACCACCCCTGTTTTTAAATGCAGTCCTCCTACAGTGCATTCCTGCTCCTGTGTGCGCTGTAGGGAGGGAAGAAATAGTCCATACAGCTTCTCTGTTCTGCTTCTAGTTTCATTGTAATTTCTCCTGCTGCTCTATTGATCTCTTCAGGCAGCTCAGGGAACGCTTCCCTCTGCTCTGCGACTAACAGAAGGGGCTCCCTGGCTGTGGCAGGGCTGAGCAATGGGACAGAGGAAGGCAGTAGTAGGTGCCTGGAAATTATTGTTGGTGGACTTATTAAAGGCTGAAGAGAGAACCCCGGGAGTTGGAGCTAGAACAGGACTTGCCTGGTGCCGGCGTTGGTGGGCACTGGTGTCTTAACAGAAGGCTCTTGGTGGGATAAATCGCAGCAATCCTTCTCTAGGGAACAAGTGGCAGCCCGGGGTGGATGGAGAACGCAACTTGGAGGTTCCCTTGGAAACTTTGCTTTTTGCTGCTCAGTCAGGGCTGGTCACCACGTGCTCAGCAGAGATCCAGACCCTGGGAACATCTCCAGAGGGGTTAGGGAAGCTTCCCTAGGGTCTCCCAGCAGTGCTGCTGGGGCCACAGCTGCAAGGGGCTGGATGGGTTGAGCAGGATTTGGGCTCACACCCAAAGAGGAAACACATAAGACTGGATGAGCATGGGCTCACCGAGACCTTTCCTGATGCCTGATGGGGCAGTGAGCGTGATGCTGTGGCCTGACTCCTCTGAGCTTCAGCGCCGGCTCTCTTACTGCCCCGTGCTCAGCAGCGCCGCTGGCCCGCTGGGCAAGAGAAGCCTCCAACCATGCCAAGCACACGCAGCAACCTGAAGACCAAGCACAGCTCATCAGGAAAAGTATAATACACAGACGCATCGTAAACTTTCAGAGTAAGTAATTAAGTAAGGACCGCTCTTCTTTCTCTTGTTATTGGCAATCACTTGGTTCCCAAGTGAAGAATACTCAGGTAAGAATTCCTGGTGAGGGAGAAGCATTAGTGCCGAGAGAAGAGCCCACAGTGCTCCCCAGCCCGCCGGAGCCGGTGTGCTGGGCTGCCTGCACTTGGCTGAGGGAGGACCTAGCACTTAGCGGAAGGGCAGCTGTGCAGGACCACGGCGAGGTCATGATGGTGGAATTACTCACCGTGCGTCAGCATTCGCTGCGTGCACGGTGGAGAGGCTGGAGCCCCTCCATCAGCAAAACAGGAGCCGCCTGCTCGGGAAGCAGCAGACGGTCTGCGACCAGTGCAACCCTCTGGACTGAAAAGCCTTCCCGAATTCATGCAGAGACCTTCTGCCTCCCGTGAAACCCATCAGGAAGGGGGTTTGGAGGGAGGGAAATTTGTTAAGGAGTTTTAAGGTGCATCGGTAACATTTTGACCTGGTTGGGAAGGCTTGGAGCAGGGGGGAAAGAGAAACAAGGTAGGCTGGGTGGAGAGACCAGGGCAAGGAGGTCTCTCCCCTTGATCTGCTGGGAGAGTTGGTCAAAACTCCCCTCAGCTTCACTGGGGATGAGGTTTTGTAGCTCCTTTAGCTGCCTTGAAGCAGTTACTCTTTCTTTAAAGATGCTTTTAACATTTTTACATGGATTAAAGGCTTCTCCCCCCCGACCCATCCATCTCCAGCCGTGCTGCCTCACCCGAGCTGGGTCTCAGGAGAAGAGGGAGACCTGGGGCAGGCTGCAGGGCCGGCAGCTCCCCGCAGCCCCGTGCCGAGTGCCGGCTCCTCCCTTTGGAGTGTGACTGGGGAAACGCCGAGTTAAAAAAATCAACATGCTAGTTAGAAAGAGTTAAAGGTGGAAGTGTATTAAAACAATCCCACTCCCCTTTCAAAAAAATGTGTATCTGGGGGTAACAACTGCGCTGGAAAAGGGTTCCCTGTCAGGTGATTGGGGTTTTTTTTTTTAAAAAAAGAACATTAGGAGTCAGGAGGCCTATCACAGTTCCAGTACTAATGGTGAAACATCACCGGGAATTCAGACTAAGAGATGCTTGATGTTACTACACCATTTCCCGTTCGGCCAGGTTCCCAGCCTGGGCTGTGCGCTGGCTGCTGCTCCGTGGTGCTCGAGTAGGTAAAATGCAGCTCTGAGATTTCCAGGTACTGATTTCACTTTGCATCACCACGTAAGTAACGGAGCGGAGCCTCAAACATCCGCTTCCACGGCATCCCTGCCATCGTCCCGCTCCGCTCGCGTGCCACCCTGCATACCAACGTCCCCACCACCGGCACCAGGAGAGCTGGAGACCTTGTTTCTTCTGGTCCCCACAGCACGTTTGACAGACAATATGTCAAAGCGATGAGATGCTGCCAAGAGCCTGTTTTCATTACGGAACGGGAGGTGACAACGTGAAGCCTCATGGGCTGGTGGTGAGAGATGGGGAGAACGCAGTAGCCCAGGATGGGGAGAACACAGGATCCCTGCCCAGCTCACTGACAGCTCCCAACATTTGGGATTTTATTTTTTAAGGCTCAGATTTTTTGTGACAAGTGTAATATTTTCACGGGGTGTGGGTTACATTGCAGTGAAATATGCAGTTTTAGCTGTCTTCTAGGGAAAATATACAGGCTAATGAATTTGATGTATTTATCACTACAGCTTCTGGAAGTGTTTACTGTTCGTTTATCCTGAACAATTATGAAAAATACATCAGCATTGGCAGGGGGTGTCTAGCAAGCATTTGTTACTGTACATATATTATTCATCGGTGTGGAATGGTTTGGTTATAGCTCTCTAGTATCACTAATCCTGTGTTTTGCTTTCCACATAAAAACATGAACATCTTGTTTATTAATCAAGACTGGCCGAGACAGAACATCTCAGAAAGGCTCGAGGGCTACGGGGGAGTGAGTCTGTGTGTGCCAAGGGACTCGGTATTACAGCGGAGTGGTAAGGAGATCCGAAGGACCCTGGCAGTGGGGCTGGCAGGGCACGCCGTACCGCAGCACCCATGGGGCCGGGTAACTCTGGGGGAATCAAAAAAGTTATTAATCTTACCCGTTTCCAACCTGTCATCAGTTAATGTTCAGAAGTTGGGGTTTTTTCCATAATTGATCACCTAAGTTGACTTGCGGCAAATGAAGGCAATTACTTTTCTGTGTTAGTCCCAGGGACAGAGAAGATGAATCGTCACCTCCTCTTCCCTGCAATCTTTCCCAATTTATGAATCGGCTTTGGATGCACTCTGCTGCCTTCCACCAGTTACTCAGAATAAATCATTAATCCTTGACATTTGCGATTTGTTGAAGGAAATATTTTGAGAGGTATAAGTCAACATCAGGCTTAGATAGATGACTGTGCCATTTAAAATGAGTACGGACAATCTGACTTCTCTCACATCTTTCGGGAATGATAGTGCTTATTTTGGACACCAAGTCCTGCGCAGAATTGCCCTTGGTGTTACTTTAAGCTGGTTCTGGCTGGATTTACCTTTCTTTTTCACATCACTTCTTTTGTTTGGAGTTTTGTACACTGGTGAGTGACCCCTCTCTGCTTCTTCCCCCGATGTGGCTGCACTTTGATAGGAAGGGGAAGGGGTTCGATAACAGCAATAGAGTGTGTATGGGGTACCCAGCCCTGCCCTGCACTCCTCTGAGATGGGTCCCATCCCTCCTGGGGAGGGACCAGAACCCCTTACTGCAGCCAAGTCTCTGCTTGGTCAAGAAAACACATCCAACAGTCAGTGGAGGACCCTCCAGATAACCCATTTCCATGAGACCAGCATTATCAGGAACTAGATAGGGGGAATTAAAGCAAGATTTTTTTTCCCAACCTCTGGCCATAGGCCCTGCTGGGATCTGAGAGCAGCTTTTGAACAATGATTTATGAGACGCTAAACCCAAAAGCATTCATTTGTTTTCTTCTCTCGCTGCTTCTTACCGAGAAAAAAAAAAAGCTTTCATGTGCAAAAAGCATTGACTTAGGAAAGAAAAATACAATTGCAGAGCTAAAGGAATGTCAGCACATTGTGGAAAGGCCCCCTCCCCCCCCAGGCACTGGGAATCACGAAAACCTGGTTCCTGCTCAGATTTGTGCATGATCAGGCACTGCTGGGCTTTATTCTGTGGGGGGACCCAAGCCTGTGGGAACCTCAGGGGCCACTGGGAACTAAATTCCTTGCTGGTGTAAGCAGGTGAAACATCAGCTCATGCCCTGAGAGCTGTTCCTGCTGGCAGGAGGACCCAGCCAGATGTTTCCTGACTCCCCAGGGTCAGCACAGAGCAAGGATCACTCCTTGTCCCGCTTTGCTGCCACCATGCAGCGGTTCCCTGGCTGGCAGTTGGGGTGGGGGTTGTGACAGTATAGGCATGGCCAGGACTAGAAAAGGCAGTAATAAAGTATCCCATGGGATAGGAGCGCAGGGGCCAGAGGATGCACACTGGCTACTGGTGCCCTGTATGTGATAGAAACCTTCTCCTGGAGAACAAGCTCGCCCGAGTGTGCCTTCTGCCTTGACGGCCCCAGAGGGCTGGGGTCAGGCACCCCCTCCCCAGCCCTGGGTGGGCTCTGGCTGATGCTGTCAAGGGTCTTGGAAGAAGAGGGCAGCTGAAGAGGCTTATTGCCTTGCTGGTCCTGCCTCCCTTTGTGCTTAACACAGTAAATACACAGCGGTACCTTGCTGTCTAGCAGTATTAACTGGCTCCTGCTCTTTTCTCACTGTTTACTCTTCTACTCCACAGGGCTTATGTGGCCCAAGGCACATTTCCATCATGCTGGAGGCTCTAACGCCTGCAAGGGAGAGTGTGAGAGTCTATTTTGCATGAAGGCTAGTGTGGCTGGAAAATCCCCGTGAGAGCCCTTGTTTATTGCCATGGATATGCAATACCCGGCTGCTTTCCCTCTCGTCGCAGTGCAAAGCCAAACCAGGCTGACTGGCTTCCCCATATGCTGCCTAAACAGGCTCTGCCACACAACTGTACTAGGCAGATGACAGCTGGCACTGGCAGAAATGATGATTCCTCCTCAAAATGGAAACCGGTTTCTCTGGAGGGCTTTCTGTGCCAACTGCCAGTGTCATCTTCAAGTTGTTGTTGGTCTTGGGGGAAGTGCTGGCTGCAGGTGCCCCTCAGTGTATGTCTGCGTGGTAAGCGGGTAATTGCTTTCCCTAAGCTGATCCGTTGTAAATCATGGGGTTAAAAGTTGCCCGGGGACTGGACAGGAGGGGGGTGTCCTGAGGGGTAGGGGGGTGGCTGTACTTGCAAGGCTGTGCAGCCGGAGCTGGGAGCACGGAGCCACCTCTACCCGAGATGGGTGGGAGCCCGGCTGGCTTGCTTTTCCCCTGCTCTGATGTTGGTGTATTTGCTGAGGGGTGGGGGATATTTAATGGAGAAAATTCCTTCTCCAGGGCAACTGAAAGAGCTGCAGGTGCAGCCCCTCCCTTTGAAGTGTCCGCGGACAGGAACCAGCCCCAGGCCAGGGTCTCCCCAGTGCTGCAGGGCTGGGCTCGGCTG
>VWZZ01006361.1:12469-24743 GCA_013399095.1 Psophia crepitans | reverse complement strand
CCTACCTGTTGTGTAACGCTGCGTCGCGCCGGGGAGGGATGCTGTGCCGGGGGGCTCCCGGGTGAGCCGAGCCCGGGCGGGGGGCAGGGGGTTGCTGGCAGGGGGTTGCGCTCCCCTCCCTGAGCATCCCGCATGCCCCGGTGGCAGGGCAGCGCTGGTCTGGCATCCCCCGGGCTCCGGGAACCTGCTGCCCGCTCCGGGGGGCTGCGTGAGTGGGATGGGTGACAGTGGCCCCGCGTGGTGGGGCTCACTGGGGCCGGAGCAGCCTGACAGCTGGTGGTGCCCGTGGGGGTCCTTGAGGACGTGGGCGCTTTCTGTCCTGTGTCCCATCCCCATCCTTCTGTGGCCGTGGGAAGGCTCCTCTCCCCCAGCAGTGATTTTCGCAGTGAGCTCTGAGGCGCTGTGCCGAGGATGCTGTGGCAACGCGACGTCGGTACCCGCGGGCTGGCAGCCGGTGGGGCCAGGGGTGTCCTGCAGCAGCCCGGGAGGGGGTGCGAATCCCCCCTATCCCACAGACGGGCAGCGGGGCGGAACGAGCCCCAGAGCCGGTCCCAGTCCCGCGGCAGCTGTCTCAGCGGCAGCCAAGGGAGTCAGGGACACAACGAGGGGATGGGGACCTGGTCACAGGGACCCCGTTGTTCATTCTGGAGGAGTGTTGAGCCTGCGTGGGCACCCTGGGGGTGGACTTTGGGGTGCAGGGTTGAGCTCGCAGTCTGATGTTTGAGGGATAGGGAGGTTTGGCACAAGTGGATGCTTAGAAAGGTGGGGTGCTCCAGAGAAGGGGGCGTAGTGCCCCCTGCATGGATCTGGCATATGCCATGCCCTGAAGGGAGTGGGGGCTGCGAAGGGGACGTTGCAGACAGCTGACACCCCTCCACCCCCAAGTTTTCCAGCCCAAAGCCTCCAACACCCATGGTCAGAGGCTGTATGTAGCAGCAGCAGTCCTGGGGTCCAGTGGAGCTGTGCAGCTTGTGCAGACAGCTGGGCTGGAGCCCAGAGGCCGCATCCAGCCCCAGCCTCCGCGCACTCCTTCCCAGCCGCAGTATCTCTGCAAAGCGATGGCTCTGCCATCCCAAATCCTCCTCCAGCCAACCCTGCTGTGGAGGGGAGAGGTGCGGGGGAGGCTGCGCAGTGTTTTGGGGGATGCGCGGCAGGGTCTGGCCTTCGTCGTGCCAGGAAAGGTGGCAGCAGCGTGGAAGAGATGCTGTTTGTGTTGAGCCACCCTTTGGAGGAGGCCCGCGGAGGCAGGTCCGGGGCCAGCTCACGCATCTGTGTTGTCATGGTGAATTTTCACCCAGGCACAAGGAAACCGCAGTGTTTCCCCAAAACCTTGCAGGCGCCGTGCAGATGTTGGGCTTCTCTCAGCACTGGGATAGGATGGGTGAACGTTGGGGTGTGCTGGTGTGCTCCCAGGGTGCCAGGGAACAGCATACGTCTGGCTGGAAAGTGAAGAAAATGCCACCCTGAACTACTGTGACTGCTGTCACCTGCCCGGGCTGGGAAGGAGCTGGCTGTCGTCCTTGGCTGTGCTCCCTCTTGGGGACTATCGCACTGGGATCACCCCAGATCAGACCTGGGAAGACGCTGCAGGGTGGAAACATTCTTTTCCTGGGGAGAGTAATCCCTCATGAGGACATGATCCTGTCCCCGTCACCCTGCTGGGGCCAGAAGGGTGCCAGCCTGTGGGACCTCCTGTCCTGATGGGTGTTGGTGTCCTGCAGGTGCCAGCCCTTAGTGTGTTATGGGGCTGGACCCAGCTCAGGGACATAGGTCTGCATGTAGGAGCTGGGGCGTCCTTACCCCCCAAAGCGGCTCCCCTGGGCCAGGCTGCCTCCTTCCCCTCGGTCCCCACCCCTGGGGTGGAGCAGGAGGATTTCCACTGCTGCTAAAAACCGGGAGCAAAAATAGCACCGGCTTTTGGCACGGGCACAGGAACAGGCTGCAGGGGCAATGCAGCTGCGGGGGGAGGAGGGAGGTGCTCGGTTTGAGCTGGCTGGGTGGCAGGAGCACCCCACAGGCAGAGAGATGCAGGGGCCAGCCCCTCCGCATCCCCTCGCCCAGCAATGTCCCCCTCGCCTGTCCCGGCTGCTTGGTGCTGCGTGATTCCCTCCTTGCCGCAGGTGCTGGGGGGTCTCTCTGCCCAGCCTTGCAGGTAAGAGCCCCATAAGTGGTGCATGGCCGTGGGTGGCAGTGCTGGAGGGACAGCTGGGTCTGTGGGGACACAACTCCATCCTCCCTCCTGCGGACAGGACAGGGTCCCTCTCCCTGGGTGCCTGTTGGCGCACTGCCTGTTGGTCTTGTCCCCAGCTTGGGTCTGGGACTGGGAGGTAGATCTGCTCAAACTGGGAGCAATGGCTGCGTGAGAGCTGGGTCATTCCTCCATCTCCACAGGTCAGTCCCTTCTCCCTCTGTGCCACCAGTGCCGCCTTCTTCCCTGTACCGCTGTGAGCGTCACCTCCCAGGGTCCCCAGCCACCTCATTAAAGCTGTGTTCCTCATTACCTTGCTGCCAGGCACCCCAGCCTGGTTGCCAGGCCTCCCACAGTGCCGGTGCCACTCCGGGTGCCCCTGTTGCCTACCTCACAGTTAAGCCCAGTGCTGTAGACCTTGGCCTTGGTGGACAGGAGGTGGTGGAGTCTGATGGCCTCCAAGTTGGGAGTGCCTGGTGGGGACTGTCAGCTTTGTCCCCTCCCCCTGCTGCCTTGGCTTCCCCTTAGACCCCACTAGATGGGGAAGGGTGAGAAGTTTGGGTTTCTCTGGGGCATCCCCAGCCCAGGAGTGTGGCCGGTTGGGTGGGCTCAGGGGAGCTGCGTGTGGTGGGTGTCCTGGGGAGGTGGCCATCATGGGGGGACACCAGTGCACGTGTGCTTCATGCTGCCTTGCTCCTGGCCAGTGCTGGAGGCAACCCAGCTGGGACCTGTCAAAAGCAGGAGAGACCAGGAACATCCCACGATGAGGAGGCAGGACTGGTTAGAGCCAGGGATCCCCTTTCTGTGGAAGCTGAGGGCCAGGGGGAGCTGCGGACTCCCCCACCTCTTGCCTGTCCAGCGTTTTCGTTCCCACTCAGCTCCTGGTTTGAATAGGGGCTGCAGTGGCCTCCAGCCTCTGAAGGGATGGTTATTAGCTGCTAATTGCCAATGAAGCAATGTCTGAGATGGGCTGTGGTGCCCTGGCAGAGCTGCCATGCATCTGGCTCATGTCAGGGCTCTCGTCCATCCCACCCCCAGATGCAGAATGGGACTCCCCATCCTTCCCCACCTGCACCAGCAGGGCTCCCAGCCTGAGCAGGCTTCGCAGCGCTCGTTGATATAAAGATTTATCCACTTTCAATATGAAGCCGAATGCAATATTAATGTGCTGAGCGCTGTTGGTGGGAGTCAGGGGAGTCCTTGGTCAGGGCGACAGGGCTGTGGCAGCATGAAGTGGCAGCAGTACAGGGTTTGGTCTGGGATGACTGGTCCAGCCCCTGCATGACCTGTTTTGTTCAGGGTATTGTCCAGGGTCTTGGCTGGGGTCTCCCTGCTGTCTGTGCCCAGGGAGCCTGTGGGGACAGTCATGGAGCTGCTGGGTGGGGAGGGGAGTGAGGGGCTGCCAAGGGGTCAAGTTGGGTGAGCCATGCCCACCGCCTCTTTGGGAGATGCTGAGGGGGTGTTGGCCACAGTCCCTGGATGGGGGTGCTGGCTGCACCCCATGGCTGCCCCTGCGGCAGCCAGGCTCCCTTCCCCCTCCCCTTTGTCAGCATCTCGGGGCTGCTGCAGCCGCCTCTTCCTGCTGCCACCGAGCTGCTGCCGTTTCCATGGTAACAGGTTAGGATGTACCCTGGTCCCCTGCTGTGCCCCAGGGACCTGCTGCAGACCCTGGGGCTCCCCCACTCCTCTCTGGGGCTCCGGCTCCCCAGAATTACTTCCCCTGGGCTGTGGGTGACACGGGGATTGCGGAACAGTGTGGAGCATCCAAAAATGGTGCTGGCCTGGCATGTCAGCGGCCTTTTCCTGTGCTGGGGAAAGCAGACCCCATCTGCCCCCGCAGCGTGGCCAGAGCTGCCCACCCATCACAGAGCTGCTGCCATCCCCTTCCCCCGGGGCTGATGACACGATTCTCCATGCTGTGGACCCAGGCATCCTGACACCCATTCCCATGCTCCGAGGTGTAGGGAAGCAGAGGGGATGGCAGCTGTGGCTGCCAGCCCAGCTCCATCCCTCCCCGGGGATGGCATGGGGATGGCGGCCGCCGGGCGGGCAGGGTAGAGCCACGCGTGTGGGGCCAGGGTGTCTGGCAGAGCAGCTGTCCCTGCACAGAGAGGCCCTTGGCCTTGCGGTGCCCGTTAATTATGCAAATATAGGGAAGTGTGTCAAGCGGAGGATGCCCTGCAGGGCTGAGGATGCTCTGTGTGATGCCCTGCCTGCTCAGCCAGGCAGGCAGAAGCAGGCAGCTGAGGCCAGCAGGGCTGGGGTCGGCTGCGGATGTGCATGTCCGTACGTGGCCCCGGGTGTCGGACGCTGGGTCAGTTGCCCTCAGGTAACTGCAGGCTGGGGCAGTTGTGGTGCACTGTGTGGTGACTCTCAGCCGTGCCGCTGCCTGGATGCTCACCACCACCCTCTCTTCCCCTGGCAGACTTCAACTACGGTGCAGATGAGTACGACGCCGAGGGCAATGAGGAGCCCAAGGCGCTGCCAGAGGGCTCGGAAACCATGCCCTACATCGACGAGTCGCCCACCATGTCCCCCCAGCTCAGCGCCCGCGGTCAGGACAGCGGGGACGGTGTCTCGCCCACGCCCACCGATGGCCTCAGCACAGGGGTAGGTGCTCAGGACGCGGAGCTCTGCACTGGGCGCGGTTGAAGCCAGGGCTGCGGGTGCATCGGGTGTCAGCAATGTCGGTGGTGTTCTGGTGCTGCTGTGACCTGGGGGACTGTCCCCTGGCATCCCAAACCCTACTGGCCGTGGCCCTCAGCGCTCCAGGGAGCAGCACCATGTCCTGCTGCTGCTGGTGAGGGTGCCGCTTCTGTGGGACACGCTGTGTCCCTGCCACGTTGTGTCATGCCGGTGGCAGAGCCAGGACGGCACGGGCTGGCCGGGGAGCAGGGTCCGGCCGCTGGAGCCCAGCTGGGCTTGCTGGGAATCGAGGGGTTCGCGGGGTCCCCCGCTCCGGAGAGCCCTTGGGGACAGGGCGCAGCCGCTCCGCCGAGCTGCCGGCTCCATCTAGCGGCACTTGGGGACGAGCCGCCAGCTGGGAAGGGACATCTTGTGTGTCCCCCCCCCCTTCTGGGGAACTTAGCTTTAACCCCTCCTCTCCCTCTGCTCTTCCGAGAGCATCCTCGGGGGAACCCTTGGGGTTTATCCAGGAGGGATGCATGGAGAGCTGCGGGGCGGGAAACCACAGGGAAAAAAGTGGGTTTTCTTTCCAGAATAAAGGTTTCCGTAAAGGCCGGGGCGGTGGGGCCGCTGTCCCCGGGGACATCNGCCCCCCCCGGTGCCTGCCGCTGCCCGGGCGGGGGGAGCTGCCGGGGTCCTGCGGCGGGCTGGGGGTTGGCCGGGGCAGGAGGCCGGGCTGGCAGACGGGAAGGTTTCTGTCGTGGAAAGAGTTAAGCCCTTAACCCGGATGCTGAGGCAGAGGAGGCGAGAGGTGTGGCTTCCTCCCCAGGGCCCGCCGCTGCGCAGCATCCTCCCCCCGGCACCCAGCGCGGGCCCTGCGGGGGGCTGGTGGCCCGCCGGCCCTCTGCCACCCTGGTGCGCGGAGCACCCTGTCCCGGGCTGGGTCACAGCCACCCGGGCTCGGGGCTCCTTGTCACCCAGCAGGATGTTGGGCAGAGCCCTGTGAGCCCCCAGCCCTGACACCCCAGTGCTGGGGTTTGGCGATGCACGCGCTGCGGGCAATGGGCTCTGTCCCCAGGGGCCAGGGGGATGGCAGAGGGTGGTCCTGGGGAAGAGGGGTTGCAGTGACACTGGCAAAGCGGTGCCCTTGGGGGCTGGTGGGGTGTGCTGGGGTTGGACACAGGCGGTGAAGCTGTCTCGGTTGGTGCTAACAGGATTGGGAGGTGTTGGAGCTCAGCGCTGGCTCTGCCTCCATCTCTTTATCTGCAGCTGCTTGCACCAGGGCTTAGCGGAGCCTGGTCTGGACACCAGCACGTTTAATCCTGCCTGTCCAGGCTCACGATGGGCGCAGGCTGTGGCTGGTGGCACGGGGTGCCAGGCTTGCTCCATCACTCCTCTCCGGTGGGGTGCGACTGGTGTCGCTGCCTTTTGGAGGGCTGGAGGAGGTTTTTGGTGGGGCATCCCTTCTTGCAGGCTCCTGGGGCAGCTGTGACCATCAGTGGGGGCCCCCAACCACTGGGTGCAGACACAGCCTGTCCCTCCCTCTCCTACCTGGGAAACGCAAGGACCATGGTCTTGGTGTGGGGTGGTGGCCCAGCCCCTGCTGAGGTGCTGCTGGGTTTGGCACAGCTTTCCCCTGGGCGGGAAGTGTTCCCCGCTCCGGGGACCTGGCTGCAGTGGGCAGGGTCCTGGTGCCCTGGCACAGACCCCGCTTAGCAAAGGCTGAGCAAAGCCTGAGCTGCAATATGGACACAGGGCCCGGCACAGGCTCTGGAAAGTCCCTGTGTCTGTGATCCTGCCCACTTCTTGCAGCAGGAGTTTGTTCCAGTCTTGGACAGGCAGGGGAGGAGACCCGGCTCCTGCGGGCAGGGCTCATGCAGCCACTGGTTCCCCTTTCACCACCGAGGAGCAGGGGGAAACTGCTGAAACAGCTCTTGCGTTAGCGTCCCCTCCTCCAGCCTGTTCTTGCCCCATTTGCCAGGGCCCGTGATGTCCCTCACAGACATCACACCACTGCTTGTGTGCCCCCTCCCTGGCTGCCCCGGGGTTGTGGTTGGGCTGGGGCAGCGGTGAGGTGCCAGCCCTGATCCCTGTGGGATGAGGGGCAGATGCTGCAGGAAGGCACTCATGTTAGTTGTGTTACCCTGCCCCGAGTCCCCTCTGGGGCAGGGAGAGGTCTAGTACCCTTCTGGGGGTGCAGAGCTAGGTCCCCTGATCGGACCTTGTGATGCTGCAGCCCTCTCAGGTCACTTCTCACTGGGGCAATCCCCGTGGTCTGTCTCTCTGCCTGCCCGTGGGACACGGGAGGATCAGGGGACCACGGTAGGCGGGACGGGTGCTCTCCCGTTGCTGGCTGCTCTGGCTGGCGAGGTCGTGGGGTCCTGGCAGGGAGCAGGGGACCCCTCCCATGGGTCTCGCTGGGCACACCAAGCTCTGTCAGCGCTGGGAAAGCCGGCTCGGGGAAGGCAGTTGCCGCGCACCCCAGCCTTGGCCACACGCTGCCGAAGCAGCCCCACCTCCACCGCCAAGAGATGCATTTCCTGTAGCGAGCGCACAGGGCGGAGCGGCGGGCTGGCTGGGGCGCAGGGCGGCGGGCAGCGGCCCTCCACCGCCAGCGACCCCCCGGGGGAGTGAGAGGAGGCTGGGGGAGAGTCAGGCTGTCCCTCTTGTCCCACCACTGGTGACTCCCAAGTTGCCGCTGCTGTCACCGCCGCCGCTCAAGAAGTGGTTGTGCGGCCAGCCCAGGAGCGCCTGGCGCTGCGGCTGGGACGCCGGGGCCGAGGGCCGGAGCTGGGGCAGGCGGGAACACCGGGGATCCCATAATGGCTCCTTTCATCCTGCGATGGTGGCCGGCGTCCAGGGCTGAGTCAGGCCGGGCCAGCTCAGCCGCGTGAGCCCCTCGCCTGGAGCCTTGTGGGGTCCCCTCCAGCCCCCGCTGCCTGGCCAGCCATGGAGGAGGAAGAGGAGGCCATAGGGTACCTGGATAAAGTGCTGGAGGATGAAGATGACTCCGAGCCGGGAACCCCCACCAGCCCTGTGTCTCCATTCTCAGCCAGCGAGAAGGTGGGCAGCGGGGGCACCCCGCTCCTGCGGTGGGTGGGGGGGACAAGGGGCATCCTGCTGATAATGATGACACCCAGGTCTCGGAGCAGCTCCTGGATCAATGTTGAGGGTGCTGGTGGGAGGCAGAGCTGAGGGGGCAGCGGGAGCATGGCTGCAGCCCCACTGCCCCCCCGGGACTGCCTGTGGTGGGGGGCATGAGGCAGGGCTGTGCAAAGGGCTCAGTCAGTGCTTGTGCGGAGTGGGGTGAGCACCCAGCCATCCTCCCATGGGGGAGCAGGGGCCATGCGTGCTGCTGGGGGGGGGCGGGGGGGGCGCTGTGTGGCTCAGCAGAGCTGGCGTGGGATGCTCAGGAAGGGGCTGGTCCACAGTCTGCCGCTGCTCCACCGCAGAACCACCAGCAACCCCTGAACGTCTCCAAACCCAGTGCTGGGGGTGGCCCCTGGGGGATCTCTATGCTGGCAGGCACAGCCCGGCACCCTTCTCTTGCCCACCCTGCTGGGGGTCCCTGGGTGCCCCCAGGGCTGCTGGCACAGGGCTGGAGGAGAGCTCTGGACCTGCTCTCCTTGGGGGGGTCCTGCACGGGGCGGCCGCTGGGCCCTGCTTTAGAGTTGCTCTTTTGGGTTGCAGGGGTCCGGCTGGCATCCCTGCGGGGCACCACGGGCCCCGGGCGCGGACAGACCCCTTATCTCGCCAGCTCCCACGCAGGGCCCAGGCTGGGGGAAGCAGGAAGAGCCTGTGACTAATCGGTGGCAAAGAGCCCGCAAGCTCTCGGCTCGCAAAACTGCACCCCCCGCCATGCACCCCCCTGCCGTGCCGGCTACCAGAGCCTGGCCTTAACGGTACAGCCCGGCGGGGATCCATGGGGTGGGCACCCTGGTTGGTGCAGCAGCCCCCAGGGCTGCTGGTGGATGGTGGAACGGGATGAGGAGATGATGTTCTGCAGCTGTGCCCACCCCATGGCCGTGCACCCCGGGGTGTTTGGAGCTGCCAGGCACAGTGGCCTGGGTTGGCAGGGGCAGGCAGTGTGGGCAGGGGTGAAACAGGACCAATATACCCCTGAACTGTCCTGAATGGCTTATTGCCCAGAGCAAGTGATGGCCCCGTGGCTCTACTTGGCCCTGGGTGGCAAAGCCCAGCTCCTGAGTGTGATTTTTAGGAGGAACAGTGCTGTGGGGGAGGCCAGGGCACACCGGGCAGCCGCAGGGCTGGGGGATCCTCGCCTGAGCCTTGGCAGAGCCTGCTGGACGTTCTGGAGCCCCCCAGCCCGGCTGAGGGATGCCTGTCTCCCTGCTGTGAGGGTTGTGCCGCTGGAGCAGTGGTGCTGCAGCAGACGCGGGCACGGGCTGAGCCCCCGTCGGCCGGAGTGGCAGCAGGGCTCCACGCAGCCCGGGACCTGCCTTGGTGCCACAGGGCAGTGACCGCTGGGGTGGCGCTTTCCATGAAAGCCTCAGCCGGGGTGAAGGGTGGTGCCAGATCACGTGGCAGCACCGTCCGCCGCCAGGCATGATTTCACCGGGCGCCTCTGGACTCTGCCCTGGGAGAGTCCTGCCATGCCGCGCACCACCCTGGAGCGCTGCCAGCGGTGCCGGGCTCCTGGCCAGCAGGGAGGGGAGCGAAGCCAGCGCAGCCCAAGCCTTCCCAGCTGCCTCCAGCCTGGCTGTGCCGCCCAGTGGGCACGTGCCCGCCACTTGCTGCCAAGCATCCCCAGCGCTGGTGGGGACACATGCCCGCATGGTGATGGTGGGCATGGGTCGGTGGGATGAGGGGTCTCCTCCCATGCCGGTTGCTGGCTCAGCCAGGCTCCTTGCTGTTGCACAGGGTGAGCGAGATGCTGGCAAAGGCCTGGAGATGCGGAAGCTGGTGCTCTCTGGTTTTCTGGCCAGCGAGGAGATCTACATCAACCAGCTGGAAGCCCTCTTGTTGGTGAGCACAACCCACAGGCTGCGCATCCCCTCCAGGGACATACCCCAGAATGGGGGGGGGGATGGATGGATGGATGGATGGATGGATGGATGGATGGATGGATGGATGGATGTGGTCATTTCTTCCTGGACAGCCTGCCCTGGTCAGGCCTGCCCTGGGCGCTACCTAGGCAGGAGCAAAGCTGCAGGAGCCACGTCAGAGCCAGCCTGGCTCTCACCAGCCTCCCCCCACTGCCAGCATGCCTGGCGGGGAGGTATTTATAGCCCCACTTCCTCTTGTGGACTCGTTGGCCCTCCTGTCAGAGATGCTGTTGCACAATGCTGGGGTCACTGCTGTCACGGACAGGGAAGTCTGCAGGGATACAGGAGCCAGGAGCGGCCCCTTGGTCCAGCTGGGACCCGTCCTGGGCAGCCCTCGCTGCCAGCTCAGATCCCCTTGTCCCCAGCGTCCCTGGGCTCCTGCACCAACAGCGTTAGCATGGCCATGGAGGAGGCAGCCACTGCTGCCTGTGGTGCGGTGGCAGGGCTGGACAGGGCTGCCCGCAGGGTGTGGGTCCGGGCTGCCATGAGCTGTGGTGTGGGGCTAGAGGAGTCAGGGTTTTCTGCCCTCCCAGCCCTCATCTCAAGTGCTCTCCCTTCTCCTTCGGCAGCCTATGAAGCCGCTGAAGGCCACGGCCACTACGTCGCAGCCTGTCCTTACACTCCAGCAGATCGAGACAATCTTCTACAAGATCCAGGACATCTATGAGATCCATAAGGAGTTCTACGACAGCCTGTGCCCAAAGGTGCAGCAGTGGGACAGCAACGTCACCATGGGTCACCTCTTCCAAAAGCTGGTACGCGCCTTCCCTGGGGCTTGCTCTGCTTGGAAGAGGAGGAGGGCTGGGGAGGTGGAGCACCTTGCTGCAGGGTGGCCACCTCAGCTCACGCACTGCCATGTGCTCACTGTGGGACTTGTTGCAGCCCTCCGCACAGCAGTTGCTGCTGCCTGCACGAGCCCTCCCATCTCGGGATGGGAGTTATTGCAGCCTCCATGCCCCTCTCTGCAGCAAGGACACCCGCAGCTGGAGGGTCCTGGGTGCCACCGTGGCAGGGTTTTGGCCAGAAATGTGTGGTGCAGCTTTGCCATAGGGTTGGCAGGAGCCCGGGTGTGTGAGTGAACCTCTGGGGAGAGGCAGGGGTTCACTGCCTCTTCACCCCTGGCTGCCTGCATGTGCTGCACTGGTGGCTCCCCAGGGGCACACTCTGGGTCCTGTGGCTGCTGCTTTGGACCGGCTGTGCCCCCAGTGCAGTGGCCATGTCAGGGAGGGGAGGAGGAGAGGGAGGAGGTTGAAATGTGCTGTAGCTTCAGCCCTTGCTGTCCAGTCCAGACATCCCTTGGCTCTCTGCTGGATTTTGGAGGTTTGTGAGGGCACAGGGCTGGGCGGAAGCCCCACCATCCTACCCTGGGCAAGGGCTTTCCCTGCGGCGCCAAGCGTGTGGCCCCCCAGCTGGCTGTGGTCTGGCAGAGTGTCCTGCCAGGAGGGGACAGCTCTGGGCAGTATCCTCTTGGTGGCTGCCTGGCCCCTCGCACTGCAGGGGGGGCTTCAGCATCCCACGGGGTGCCCAGCTAACCCCCGCTCCCTGCAGGCCAGCCAGCTGGGGGTCTACAAGGCCTTTGTGGATAACTACAAAATTGCGCTGGAAACTGCGGAGAAGTGCAGCCAGAGCAACTACCAGTTCCAGAAGATCTCAGAGGTAAGCTGGGACGGAGCTGGGACGGGGGGACGGGGCTGCCATGGCTGGGCTGTCCCAGTGCAGGATGGAGAGCATCGTCCCCATGGCCAAGCTGACCGTGTGTTCCCCATGGAGATGCTCTCCCTGCCCTGGGGACTCTTGGGGACCGTCGCTGGGGCAGGGCCATTGGTGGCTGTGCCGGGGTGTTGTGGCCTCTGGGTGTTGTGAGGGTTTGCCCCTTGGCTTGTGCAAGCTTGGGTTGGGCTCAGCCTTTGTTGCTGGGATGCTGGGGCAGCCTGCACCCGCTAACCCCATCCAGTGAGCATGGGTGCTGGGTGCTGGGCACCTATGGCTCATGTCCAGCCCCTCCGCAGCAGGGCTGTTCAGCTCGGTGGGACCAACAGACTCCCCATGCTGCTATGGGGCTGGGTGTCCTGCTCCAGGGTGCCCCGTAGGTCCGCTGTATCCCGGCCGCTGGGCACAGCCAGAGCTGCTCCCAGCCAGGCAGCATTCCATACAGTCCACACCTCCACCCCAGCACCCATGTGTGGCCTGTAGCGTGGCCAGGCTAGGGCCAGGGGTAGATACCAGGGTGCAGGAAGCAGGGGANCTTTCCCTCCCTAGGAGCTGAAGGTGAAGGGCCCCAAGGACTCGAAGGAGAGCCACACGTCCGTCACCATGGAGGGTACGCAGGCACGGGCGTGGGGAGGGGGACGCAGCCTTTTGTCTGCGCGCGGGACCAGCGCGGATGAATTACTGA
>VWZZ01006360.1:991216-1016104 GCA_013399095.1 Psophia crepitans | reverse complement strand
GTTCAAACCCATCCCCCTTGTCTACCCTCCAAGGGCTCCCCGCAGCCTTCTCTGCTCCAGGCTGGACAAGCCCAGCTCCCTCAACCTGTCTCCAGAGCAGAGGGGCTCCAGCTCTCGCAGCATCTCCGGGGCCTCCTCTGGCCTTGCTCCAGCAGCTCCATGTCCTTCCTGTCCTGGGACCCCCCAAGCTGGACGCAACACTGCAGGTTCTGGAAGGGGAAGATGATCACCAGGCTGCCTGGGATCCCTACCCCACGGCATTGGCCGCAACCTGGCCTGGTGGCCCTGCTTGGCCAGGGCCACCCTCCCGCAGAACCTCCCCTCTGGGTCCCGGATGGGCCGGGGGCTCATGCCAGCCCTCCCTGTGTTCATCACCACCACCCCCGCCCCAGTGCCCACGGGCTGGGGCTTTCCTTGGGAACGCATCATTTGGGGTGTCTCATCCCAGCAGGCCCTGGCTCCCGGGGAGCACGACTGGGAGCCAGACTGGGAGCCCAGCCCTGCGCCAGCAGGCTCACCAAGCCAATGGGCTGTGGGGAGCCGATTGACCTCGGCGTGCCCCAGCACACATCCAGGAGCCACATCTGAAAGTAAGGGCAGCCTTGGTGCCCAGGTTTGCAAACCCACAACCTGCTTTTTTTGCCCCGAAGATGCTGGGCAGTGCGTTCGATCCCACAGGGAACCTCCCAGCTCTGCCTCTGGGGCAGCCGGAAACGGGACCGGCTGGAAACGTAGTGACAGAATGATGCTGAAGCTGTTTGCTCGTTCATTTTATTAAGCGGTGGCAGGGAGGCTGCTTCCCTGCTGCCCCCGGGGGGTGACACTCTCCTGGTGACACCGAGCAGGCACCAGCAGGTGGATGCTGGGGCTGTGGCCGCAGTGTCCCCCCAGCCCCAGTGTGCCTCCCTGGGACGTCCCAGCTCTGCTCCGGCACAGCAAGCGCTGCCACAGCCCGAGCCCGCCGCGGCCTCCTCTCCCTCCCGCGCTGCCTCCTGGCTCCTGAGGCACCGCTGACGCCCTGCCAGGAGCTGGGCGCTGGGCACGGCTGGGCAGCACGGGCACCCCAGCAGAGGCTGCTCCGGGACTCGGCCTGGAGCTGGGTTTTCATCATCAGGGTAATGCCGGGGAGATGTGGTGAGTTCCTGAACTACCTGGCTGGATGTAAAGTCCTGTTCCTCATGTGGGGTTGAGCAAGTATCAGTTCCGACACTTAGAGGTTTTTCCCCACGTGCATCTGGTCCCACACAGCCCTTTATAATCCTCCTTGAAACGGGAGGATTACGCCTGGCTTTAGGAGATGATCTGCTGAGATGGAAGTTTCTGGGCCCGGTATGACAGGGACAGAGTACGCAGATGGGCAGGTGGGCAACTCGCCCCGCGCTTCCCAGACAATCCTGCTCCTCCGATTCCATCCAGGGACTCCAAAAGACACCCACCAAGCACCCCAGTGCCCTCAAAGAGCCCATGCAAAGTGTTTCTCAATTACTATCGCACACAGTAATTTATTCCAGAGCTGCAGCACTGCTGGAGCTGCAAGCTTCCCCAGACATGGAACCCCGAACACCCCTTCTCCCCGTGCTGCCGGGCACCCTCCCAGCAGCACCAGCTAACTCCTCAGGACAGGGGCTGCTCCTTTCCACGAGAGAAGAGCCCAGCTACTGCATCTCCTGGCACATTTTCACAGCAAGAAACCCTCCTCAGCATGACGCCTATCACCTGATTGCACTTTTCCCTCCCTGATTCAATAATTTAGCTTGTAGAGGAGGGGCTAAGAACAGTGCGTTAAAAATAAAGACCATCAACGAAAGACTGCTTTAACTTGTGACGGAAAATAACTCAGGCAAGAGGTAAAGGGCCAACCCTGATCAATGACTGAGGACCCTGGAGGCTGCAGAGGGAAATTCAGGACAGAAGTCACCTGCAATCGAGTTTGATAAAGATTATTCTCAGGAGGGGCCCAGCCGAGCGCTCCCCGCCGTTACCAAACCCGCAGGAGCAGGGTTACGCTGCGAGAGAACGCTGCGCGTGGCTGCGCACGTGAGACACACACTGCTGCATGCCCAGACGGGATGAACAGCCCTTGGGAGCCGCAGCTGCTGTGAACGCACACGTCCTCAGCCACAGGTTCCTCAATGCTTCCAGGGAGCTATGCCGGTCACACCATCCAGGTACCTCTCGGCCTGTGGCCTCCTGCCTGCTGCGGAACGCTGTTAAAGCCCCGGCACACGAGGCATCACCCCGCATCTCCTCCCATGGCCGCTCCAGGTCCCTTTCTCCACGCCCAGGCCAAAACTCTCGCTCCACAGCTCCGCCACACACAACTGTAAAGGTTTTTCCCCCCACTCCGTCCACTCCCGGGACTGATTTACGCTCACGTAGAAGCTGCTCCCAGTCTCTGTGCTAGGACTGCTGGAGAGAGCTTGGGGGCTGAAGCAGAGTTGGTCCTTTCCAGTCCCAAACTCGAAGGAAAGCTCATGTGATGAAGACTTGCAGGCTTCCCCAAAAGCTTCTCCTCATCAAGAGACTGCCCGGAGTGACCCCCAAAAAATAATCCTTCCCTTCCTCCTCAATATCTGAGCTGTCTGGACAAGGCAGCTGTGAGGTTTGTGTATTCTTTCCAAGTGACTGCACACTCAGAATAGAGGAAAAAGCAAAACCAGATTAGAAAAAAAGCAAAACCAGACTGCACCTCCCTGGAAGACGCGGCAGCAGCTGCCACTCCGAGTCCGCAGCCTGTTTCAGGAGGTTGAGTCCAAGCCCAAAGGTGAAGTCCCACCTACTGAGATGGCAGCAGGACTTCCAGGAGTCTCCTGCCAGGGCAGCAGTGACACTCGCGGCAGGGACAGACCCTCAGCTGACACCAGGCACCTCCTGCTGTGGGCATGAAGCGCAAATTCCCCAACAGCCACTGACGGTCCCACCCCGGGAGCTCTCCCAGGCAGTTACTGTCATCACGTCCTCCATCAAAGGCCAGGATACCAAGAACTCCGTGTCGGACACTTTTCTGCTTTTATTTTAAAAAAGTCCAGAATGGATCCACTAACAGTTTTATTATCAAGGAAATCGTTTTACCATAAGCAGAGAACAAACACAGGATGGAGCAGAAGGCTCAGACAAGCAAAGTATTTGAACTTCCACATAGCCTCTTTCTTAAGAAATGATGTTACAGCTAAATCTGAAGTAACCCCTCTCCTTGGGAACAAGGCTACTAACCTAGCCGCAGATCTGAACGCTCTCCAGCAACGCAACCAGCCTTCGCAGCGCTCTTCAGGGGCCTGGGCGCCCGCTCACAAGCGCTCAGATCTGCAGGGAGGATCCGTACGCGTGTTACTCTCCTCCCAGTTCCAGCAGGACTTCCATCTCCACCCCTGGATTTAGTGACATGGTTTCCAAACTTTGATATCGGATTTAGTACACCATTGCGTCAAGTATCAGAAAGAAACGATCAGCGAGCCCCCCAGGCGCCTCAGGTGAATACCACGGGGCCAAACACTCAGAACTTCGTCTGGTGTGAATTAACTTTCATCAAGTGACAATTTATCTAGCAGACACATCACTAAGTTTATACATTAAAGAATTTTATATATAGAATACTGCAAAAACACAGTAAGTCTGAATTCTGCCCATTGCTGCTCAGGAAGGTCCCTTCTCTCCCAAGCGTCAAGAAAATCGACCTCTTCTTCATACTCTAGTCAAGGCAAGACAGAGACTTCTTATTGCTTCTCCTCCTTCTGATCCCCTGGACTTCCAGAGCCCTCTCGTTCAGAGGCCATCTGCAAAGAGTTGGGTTATTAGTTGCAGTAACAACAAAACACCTTTCCCAGACACTTTTCTTTCCTAGCTGGCTGCTTAGGTTAGGTCTAGACTGAAGAAACCCTTCCCTTGGTGAAAAGGGTAATTGTCCTCTGGAGAAGAGAAACAAATCTTCATCCCCCCGTGACTGCCACTAGGAGGGAGGAAATCATCTTCCCGTTATTTATGCTTTCCCAGTGGATGTAACAAGCCTACACCGCAGCACTGAACGGTTCCCAGTTTGAGAGCGGAAAAAGCAGCTTAGCACCGCCAAGGTCAGCGGGGCAGGGAGTGCCACTTCCATCCCGGGGGACTTCCCCGGATGGGTGAAGTTCACATCTCCAGGGCTGGAATGGGTGGGCCTTCCACCGGGACGGAGCTTGGGAACCAACCCCGATGGCCCTACCACTGTCCTTCTGGGCAGGCTCGACAGGACGCCTGCTATACAGCCATCCTCCAACTAAGTCCAGACATCGCTGCACTGCTTTAGGCACTACACTCCTCAGGGCGCCCTGCCCGTGCTGCTTGATTCTCCATATCAAGATGTTTGGTGTCCCTGTTCAGCCCCCTCCATTCCGAGGGCTACAAAATGGAAGTGACCACCAACGTACCTTCTTGTATGCCATTTCAAAGAGTTTCAGGGAAGCCTGCTGCAGGCTGGTTGCTGCCTGCCTGATGTTTTCTCCTGTTTCGGTATCTTTACGAGCCAGAAGTTCCCTCATTTTAGCAATTTCTTCCTTCAATTTGTTGCACTGCAAATAAATCAAACACAAACATGATGAAATCCAGCGCTTCGTTAACCGAGAATCTCATCCCTGTCGTTTCACCCACCCATTGGCCACAGTAAAACTGCTGTTTTGTGGGGTTTTTTTTTGGCAGAAGCCATGAAGTTAAGCCTCAAACGGAGCCATACAGTCCGCAGGGACCAGGACTGAGCTCAGCTCCCAACGGGCACCTGTCCACGCCACTAAATGTGCCACGGTTGGCATTAATGGGTCCCCTTGTTTGCAGTCTCAGCAGAGGCGCCAAGGACAGAAAGCCCCGCAGAGACTGAGCGGCCCGCCAAGGATGAGAGCTGCTCTCCCTGGCACAGCTCAGCACCCAGTCAGCCACCCCAGGAGCCAGCGTAGAGGGAACAGAAAGCTGGGTTTCATCTATATTTAAGGCACTGTCAGAAAGCCAACGAGTGAGGCTGTTCATCACCCTGTTTAATCCCTTTGCTGCACGTGGGAGAAGGAGCAGAGGCAAACCAAAGCAACACGGTCTTGTCCCAGCCCCTGCAGCCATCTGTCAAACCCTCCACACAGTCTGGCATTTCTCTGTCAGACTGGCATGCTGCTGGAGAGGCAGGCCTGGAGAAGCGGGGTTACTGGGGGACAGCTGCGCCGGCAGCGCCTGCAGGCAAAACGTGGGCAGGGTTCTCATCCAGACCCACAGGGAGGGCAAGACGACCGACACCGCCTGCGTCAGGCCACCATCTCCACCCTGACCACGCAGGCCTTACCCTTCTAAGCACTGCTACCCACCTTCCCTTGGTATTCCCCCAAAAGGCACTACAGGGAACAGGCACCCTTGTGGGGAACAGGGATTTAGGCTCTGCGCTCCTGAGAGAGGACTCCAGTGATCATAACCCCTGAGACAGCAAATACCCATCCCAGAGAGGAGCTGGGTTGAAAAACAGCATTTAAACTGATCAGAGGTATTTGCCAACGAATTATGTAGTCTTGTTCCCTCAAACGCCTCAGAGGCCCTACCAGCCCTTCCACTCTCAGTGCTGGTAACTTCAAAATGTGCAACCTGGTTTAAATCTGTTGAAAGCCACCACACAGAAATCACAGTGTCACTTAAGAGGGCACGAAAAGCATTCGTTTGGTACTAAGTATCCACTTCACTCCAAAGAGAAGAAAAACTGCAGCAAAGTGGACACGGTAACTTCTGCTGGGGTGCTGTGCCTGTGCTGCCGGGGCTGCCCAGCAGCTTTGCCTTCATCCCTCGCTAACACCCGGGGGGCACCGCTCGCCAGCTCCAGCTTTTCAGCAAAACTCTCCTCTCACCCAGGCCGCGGTACAGTTCTCATCACATCACCGCAAGGCCAAGCCAAGGACATCGTTAACGCAGAAACCTTTCATTAACAGCTTCCCAGGCTCTCAGATCTTCAGTGAGACTGAACTCGCACTTTGAAATCAGATATTTGCTATTATCCAAACCGCGTTCTTCCAAGTATGTCCTTACGTCCCCCCATCAGGCTCAGCCTGCTCACCAAGTGCAGGAACCAGCAGAGCTGGTGACCACGCCATCTCTCCTCAGCATGGAAATACACAGAGCAGTGCCGCTGGCCAGAGCCAGCTGCGAGTTAAGCGACAATCTGGGCAGAGACACGGGAAGGAACCTTACCTCCTCTCCCGTTACGGGATCAGAAACTACCTACCTCGTCCGCTGGCAGCTGATCCTTGAACTCCTCCATCTTAGACTCCGTATCATGGATGATGCCTTCGGCCATGTTTACAGCTTCCACGCGTTCCTGGGCAAGAGAGCTCGTGAGGGCCTACTGTGTACCTCCCTGGCAACACATCCGAGCTGTCTACGCATGAACTAGTGGCTGACATTCCTTCCCTCAAACTGCCAGCTTCCACTCTAGCTTCCACCCAGGGTCCTTCTTAACGGCAAGGCAGGAAGAAGAAACGCAAGCAAACCATCTCTGGACGTGTTGCGGCAGCAGGAAGCCCAAACAGGCAGCCTGTGGAAGGCGGTCCTCACGCTTCCACACTCAGCAAATCCCACCTCCCTGCAGTTGGTGCAATATAGCACTCCTGTTGGCATGCCGGAAGAGCCAGCAACAGCAAGACTGGGTGGCGCTCTCCGGTCTGCTCCTCAGGAAAGCAACAGAACTTTTGGAAAAAGTTCTTAAGCTTCTCCAGCAATAAGGGGACCAGAGACAACTAAAACGCTGACTTTTACTCACGTCCCCTTATTACAAATGCTTGTAGCATCTCAACAGTGGAAAACCCCCACTGTGCTAGGTAGGAACCACCAGTCCCCAACGCTACTGCTGCAAAGACAACCAACGGGCGACAGAGCAGGCCGTAAGCAGAGAGCAGCAGTAGTCCTGCCAGGACACAGTGCAGTCCCAGTGTCAACATGAACGTCTTTGGGACACCCAGCCCTCTCCATCTGGAAGAGCAGTCTACTTAAGGGAGACGTAATGTTCTCAGGAGGTTAACCAGTGGAAAACTGATGAAAAACACTTTGATTTCTACACTATGGCTTCACTCTTTGTAGGACATCAGAGTTCACAGCAGGGTGCCGAGTCCAGCAGAGCAGTAACGCTGTTTCTGCGTTCAGGATACCCCCACGGTGGTAAAACCATGATCAGAAAGTTGTAATGGGGGAATTTTGACAATTACAGTTATGCAGGTCAAGTAGGGAGACAGATGAGTGTTAGTTAAGAAAGCAACCTGACCACCTTCAGCTGATAGGTCCCTGGGCAGAGACAAGTCCCACTTCAGGGAAGAACTTACTCAATGATCCAAGATACAAAGTAAGGCAACAGGAAAGTTTCCAGGGCAGCCTCTTCATGTGCTAGGCCACCACCTATGCTTCATGGCAACGACGCAGTTATTCAAACAGCGGGACTTTCAGAGCAAGGTCTTTAAACATTCTCCATCTAACCTACAACTGCTCATAAGCTGATATTTTGTGGCTTTAGAGCTTTCGAGGCAAGGCAATGCTGCGTCACATGAATTTATCCCACACGTTCTCTCCTTTCTGATCCTTTCACTACTGAGGGTGAGATTTACAGTGCTGCCTGAACACTCAAGACAAGTTTCCACAGATCAGGAGAACACAAAAGCAGGTAAATTCAGTGTGCCAGTTTCAGCTAAACATCTGCTGGTGCTATACCCCAGAGCAGGCCTTCACTGTGTCTGCTTAAAAATCAATACTCTGTATTTAGTAGCATAATTCATTAGTACTACCCTCATTAAACCAATTAGTTCCAACCATTAGTCCTATGAATATCACAAATTCAGTCACTCAACCATGGCAAGTGTCAGTCTTTTCCTGACAAAGTCAGTGAGGCTTTCAAACATCTCCTGATGGCTTCACCTGCGCCGAGGGCAAACACTGTGCTCCGACGACTATCGCATTCAAGATGCCACAGTGAGATTTTTAAACACCATGGAAAGCAAATTCCTACTCAGGAAGGAAGAAGCTGAGGTGCAGCTTTGCTTGGCAGCTTCTGTAATTTAAGCTTTAAAATCAACTCAGAAAAAGTACCTTAGGCATCCCTGTACTGCATCCATTTAAATGGACCACCACTGTGAAAAGCCAGCTGTAGTAGGCCAGCATTAAGGCACTGCCAAGAGAACAGGCAGGTGGACAGTGAAGAGCACAGATGACAGGAGGCATAAGTAGAGCTGCAAAGCTCTTT
The DNA here is from genome assembly GCA_013399095.1 of Psophia crepitans. Classification (NCBI taxonomy): domain Eukaryota; kingdom Metazoa; phylum Chordata; class Aves; order Gruiformes; family Psophiidae; genus Psophia; species Psophia crepitans. The sequence goes on along the minus strand of VWZZ01006360.1, from coordinate 1,007,883 downwards.
ACTCATGAGTAATAGGCAGGTGACTTTGCCTACTGCTGCCTCCACGTCCCAGTAATTCTTCAGGGAGGAATTAAAATGCTAATCACACAAGGCAAGGTACCCAGCCCAAACCCAAGATCCAAATGCCTCTGCATACATCTTCCTGCAGCTCTGGAGTGTGAACTGAGCATAAGGAAACAGATATTCAGGTAACTGCACAAGCAAACAGCTCAGGACTATACAGCCCAGAACCTACAGCTCCTTCAGGGTGGGCACAGCCAATAGCACAGAAGAGCAGCACCCGGCAAGTACGATAACGACCACATTACCTTCCTTCGCCTGTCCTCCTCTGCGTATTTCTCCGCATTCTTCACCATGTTCTCAATTTCATCTTTGCTAAGGCCACCAGAAGACTGGATAACAACTGCATTAGAGAAGAAGCGTTAATCAAGAATGCGCTCTCACCTCTGAGGAAAGGAGAGTATTATTGCCCAAACCCTCTCCATGGCAGCAGCCCTGCTCAAGGACTCTGCAGCTGTGAAGACCCCGTGGGCAGCAGAAGGACAGCCGGTCTCTGAAGAGGCTGTGACACTGCTGGCAAGATGAAAGCCTGACATCTTAGATCTATGAACTCCCTAGCTCTGCCAGACACTTCCCGTCCACTGGTCCAAGTCATTTTGACCATTCCTCAGCTGCTACTCCTCCTGGAAAGCGAATGTGCATATAGAGCCCCCAACCCAAAGGGGCATTCTAGCAGCTCAAAACCTCAACACTTAAAAAAAACAAACAAAAAGAAAAAAAAAAATCAACCGAAAAACACAACCTGAAGAAGTTGTTTTACAAGGGCACAGAGATTCCTTTCGCTGCTGGAAAGCAGCCCAGGCTGGTGGCAGGACAAGGCAACATTCCCTACGCAGCTCCTCACACTGCCCTTAAGTGAGCAGAGCGTGATTCTACGGACAGGCTCTTAAAGGTGTGTTTTCCCTCCCTTGTTTTTCCTCCACTAGTGCCAGAAAGTATAGTCAAGACTTAAGCTAATTTCTGCAGTAAAGCAGAGTTTCATTGCCAAAAAGAGAGGACCAACATCCAGGATATCACAAAGTCCAAAAAAGGGATCCTCATTAGAAATAAGTTTTCCTGGTAATATTTGTCAGTGGTACACAATCCTGAACAAAACCCCACCCACCCCTTCGGATGCAGATGTGAGACAGGTAGGTCTCATAGGGCGGCTAAAAAAATTCTGGTTGCCTATTACCAGGAGATGGCTCTTCCAAGGTAGAAGGCTTGGAATAGAGAAAAGTCACATTGAAAGTCTACAAGGAAATCAAAGTAACAAGCTGTGTGGTTTTGGTAACCAATTTCTGCCAAAAGCCAAGCAGCAGGATTAAGAAGAGCATGTACCCTCCAGCTGCCAGTACAGAGTTAATGGAGCAGGCATTTGATTGCTCAAGTGGTTGCCTCCAAGAAACAACTGAAGGGCAGTATAGAGGCTTCCCAGTTAGAGGCACAAAAAAGATCTATTTGTTATCAGGGGAATCTACAAATGCTTTAAATTAACTTCCTGAGCCCACAACAGAGTTTTAGAAAATGTCAACCATGTAGTTAATCACCGCAGAACACCGGGTCTAACATTTCACTGCGCTACACAGCAAAATATACTGACAGCTTGAAGTTCCCAAACCACCCGCCATTTAGGGATGTTTCCAGCCTAAATGGATGAAAATGAACACGGTGGTTATGCAAAATACCTGCTGCTTCGAAATACTTGAATTTCGAGATCATTGTAATGGAGTAATTAGAAACAAAACAGGGTCTTGGAACAGGGCTGATCTGTTCAGCTGTACTTGACATGACCTGGATTCTACAGAAGTCTTCCTAATCTGATTTCTCCCTTAAAAGCTGGTGCCTTCAGGCAGGCAGCCTCAAACAGACAGCAATCCCTTCAGGTGCTAGCAGAGGGCACCCCCAGAAGAACAACATGACCAGGAGCCACAACTCACACAAGGTGCTGGGCTCCAAACCACGATTTCTGTCCCTCCAGGGTAACACAGGGCAGAACGTCACTGCTCTGAGCTCCTCAGTGACACAGGACGCCGCTGCGAGCAGCAAGAGCACTGCTCCACAAACCCCTGCCAGCCCTCAGCCAGCCGACCTGTCTGCCCAGCACCTGGGGACTGAGGCACAGCCAATACAGACAGGAAACCCCCCCAGAAAACAGCTGCACCCTGCTGAAACACTGCTACAGCGATCACAGCAGACTGCAAGACCAAGAAAGGACTGTCTTACAGTGCAAAATAACATGGGATGTGGCAAAACCCTGCCAGTGAGGACTACTTTGACCGTGGTTATCGGTAGATACTTCATCTCTGCCTAACGTGCAAGGAGAGAACCTTTGGAGTCACCTAGTGTTATCCTCCGCTACGGTACCATCCATACTCCACACCTTTCCTCCCCATCTGCGGGCAGCGCCCCAGAGCACTTACTTTGCTGTTCACGCCCGGTGCCTTTATCCTTGGCTGACACGTGAACGATACCGTTAGCATCGATGTCAAAAGTGACCTCAATCTGGGGCACTCCACGTGGCGCTGGAGGAATCCCAACCTGCGAACGAGAAGTGCTTAGCCATTAGCTCCCACACGGACACAAGCTCATGGTACGGGGCCTCACTGTCAGGCACATTATCTTGGTGATCAGTCAGCTAAATCAACTTATTAACTAACCCTCAGAGCAGAGTCCTCCAAATACCTGTTGGCATCATGTGGTGAATTAGCAGTATTTAACAGGACACAGATTTCTACACAGAAAAAGTGCACAGAAACCACAAGAGGTAGCCACCAAGTCTGGCTTGGAGGTGACACAGGGTCTGCTTTATTGCTGAAGAAGCCACTCTTCCCCTCAGGACATGGCAGGATGTTCTATTTCCTCAGTTCTGGATGTAACTAGACTTCAATGTCTACCTCTCAGGGTACTATATTAGAGTGACAGGCAGGACAGCTTCCTTCCAAAGTAGCAAAGAAAAGCAAAGCCCTTCCTTTCTGGATGGCTCTTCCCAACAAACACAAGTTCGGGCAACCAGTTACAACAGCGGCAAACTTTGCCAACACTGACCAAACTGATTCTGCGTAGGGAGCTGGTTAGTCAGCCACCCACTGCACACACGAACCCCTGGAGGACATCTGTTCTCCAGCAAGCAGGGCAGTTCCACAGGCTTTCACAGAAAAGCAGTCCTGGGCTAGAAATGGGTTTCCCTAGGGACTGCAGGTTAATGGGGAACCTGCTCCAAGCCTTGTCTTTGCAACACCAGAGGAAAGGCCTGGGTCGGGTTACCGGCTGCACAGGCCTGGTGCTACAGAGCTCTGTGTGTCCAGAAGGGGAGAGGGCCCTTCTAGATGATCAAGCCCTAAAGCTACAGTAGCCTCTGTGCCACTTGAGGGTGCTTAGAAACTCCTGAGCTCCATCTTCAACACTAGTTGCTCCCCCTGCCACTGTCCCAGAAGAATCAGGCTGTGCCCTCAGAGAGTGCTTTTTTTTTTACTATAAATAGGATCAGATGTCTTCTGCAAGGTGACTCCTCCACCCAACACTGCCTTCAGGGGTCAACTGAAATAGAGAAGGCTTTGAACTTCTCCAAGAAGGTCACGTCTAAGGGTCATGAATACTGAGTAGCCAACGTACCAATGTGAACTGGCCCAGAAGTTTGTTGTCACTAGCCATCTCTCTCTCCCCCTGGCACACTTTAATCTCCACTTGAGTCTGCCCATCAGCTGCTGTAGAGAACACCTGTGGAAAAGGAACCCAAAGTTACTGGGTGGCTAGTGAATTGCAACACACAAAGGATGCAGATACACACTGACTGAACAAGGAAAGGAACAGAGAGAACCTACTTTGAAGAGATTAAAAAAAATAAAAATCATTAAATCCTTGTTGCTCCTCTGACAAATCACTGAGGCCCCAAGACCAGCATCAGTCAAGCTCTCTGGCATCTTGTCCCATAGCGCCTGCACACAGGAAGGCTGGCAACGCCATGCCAACAGCAGGCTCCGTTACCAGAACCTTTCCCCCTGAAGCAGCACGGCTCCTGCCCAAGCCCACGCCCCAGAGAACAAGTGTTATCAGTGAGAGGCACACTAACAGACCCGGATAAAGCGAAGTGAAAGAAAGGATCACACCCAAGCCTACTTACACCGCATGAAAAAAAATAATCCCTTCCAAGGTACGCCACCCAAGAAAGGTGGTCTCAGACGGGCGTGGTGCTCAGTTACAGAAGGTCTCCACACAATTCTTCTTCAGAATGATGTGTTGATAGTTACATCATGGCACGCACACTGCAATCATGACCAGGTCACAAACATCCTGGGGTACGCCGGCACACACTAACTCAACTTACCTCCCATCTTGTGCACCCTAATAATCAAGAGAGATGCTCAGTGGCTGACATTAAATCTGACTGCTACAAGGCTTCTCCTTGCCAGGTAAGTGAGAGACAAGACTATCTACTGGGATGCTTTGGGTAGCCTTCACTGGGTGCTTTGAGACCACCACAACAGACCCACCCATCTACAGCCAATTCGTACCTGGCTTTTCTTAGTCGGTATGGTAGTATTCCTATTTATGAGCTTTGTGAAGACACCTCCCAGTGTCTCAATCCCCAAGGAGAGGGGAGTTACATCCAGCAGCAGCACATCAGTAACATCACCAGCTAACACGCCACCTTGAATAGCTGCACCAATGGCAACGGCTTCGTCGGGATTAACTGCTTTGCTAGGAGCGCGGCCAAACAAATCCTGTACAGTCTGCTGCACCTGAATGGAGAGAAAGCACAGCTCGTAAGTAGAGGGAGCCATCACTGCCCAGGGCTGTGGCCACAAGACTATCCTAACTTTGGCTAAAGGTCTGTAGCTTTATGCTCCTGCTGCCACGCAACCCCGTGGCATGACACAAATCCTCAGCTTCAGACTTGGGTCTGCTCCCCAGTTCCCCACCTTCTACGCACCCTGCTAAACGCACTCATTTCAGTCCAAAGCACCGCTTCTCTGGAGGCTTTCTTGCAATTAAGTTTGTCAGTTGCAAGCCAACCTACGTCTGTCCTTTCACACAGCCCAGCTATATTCAGAAGGGATCACTCCATGCTTATCAAGCAGGAGTCAAGGACTGCGCCCCGGGACCTTGTACAAGTCAGCTCTGGGCAGAACACAGCTGCCAAGGACAGGACAGCTGTGGAGGCAGAGCGCAGGGAAGGTAAAAAGAAGTCCAGAGCAGCAGGACAGTTCATCTTGTTTATGTGTAATGAAGGAGGGGGCGGGAAATGTATGAAGGACAGTATTTTCAAACTGTTTAGGGCTGTTTCACCAGAGAAGTAGCTGTGCTATGTCAGCAGACAGCCTGAGCTGCGTAACCAGCTTTTCACTGCTCTGCTCTTTCGGAAGGACGCGCTCACGACTGCAACAGATTTATTGCTGAAGTATCCAGATGGGAATGCAATAAGGTGTCTGCACCAGAGCACAGCTCAGCAGTCCACTCCTCCGCCTTGCAAGAGAAGAGAGTGGGACTTCGTTCCCGCTCGCAGCTTCCCTCCTCTCCAAGTACACCCATTAGGCACGTGTCGGCACAGGTCAGCGCAGTGCGCCTGGAAAACTGCTGTAAGCAAATGTCCAACTCCTCTGCATTTAAGCCACGAGACATCTGCTGGGAGCGCTCATAACAGAGGAAGACACTTGATGTACGAGCATGTAATTAAGTGCAAGTCTTTCCCTCTGGGGCATGTTTTACAGCACAAAAGAAACATGACTTCCAACCACCCGCTGTACGTTTCCTGGAGCGCTCCAAAGCGGGCACGTTCCCTCCTAGCAGGGTGGGACGAACCCAACAACGTACACGAGAGAAGGCTCTGTGCTACGTGCAACATCCAGGCACAGACCTCGGAGCCAGAGCTGCAACTATAGGTGCTCAGGAAACCACTATGTAAGCTCAAAGCCACAGATGTTGGGGGTTATAAAAAAGGACATAGAAAAGTAAAAAGAATAATGACAAATAAAATCAATAGGTAAGTACGGCCTCCCACCCCCCAAAGGACACAGAATGGTTCAGGAAGGGCTTCCCCACTGCTAGAAGTGGATTTGTCACTCTATACGTAGCTAACCGCACCATTTTTCCTTTACCCAGCTGGAACAGCAGGGACCTTGAGAATGTACAGCACAGATACTCCACTGGAGCTTTGGCCAGAGCAGCAGCTTCTGTTTACCTTGTCGCTCTGGTTCCCCTGCCTGGGTGACCACCTGCACACACTAGTACCACCTTCAGCCACCAGGTCCATTTAACACTTAGGGAAGGAAAACACCCCACCACCGAACCCCAATTCAATCCCAGGCAGGACCATGTCCGCACCTACTGTCCTCGAGAGGACCTGCAGATGCCAAATCTTAACAGCAAAGGAACAGTCCAAGCCTGGCTGATCCCTGTGGAACGAGATTTTGATGATTTCAGTAGAAAAGGACAAGCTGTACCCTTGAAGGGAGCAGCGTACACACATGTTCGGCTCTGACTTCAGGGGAGCTAAGCAGCAGTCTGCGTTTCTACAAACAAGAATAGTAAATCACCAGCAGACAGCGCCTTATCTGCAAGACCGTGCAAGACAGCAGTGCAAGCTTCTTCTCAGTTACCTGTTGGTGCTTATCACCACAGAACAGAAGGGCCAGGCATGAGGTAACGAGTGTTTGGAACAGCCAGTTAAATACACTTGACAACACCCAGCCTCACACAGGTAGCTGAATGCAGAGAACCAGCAGGTAACAGAGCTGTTCCGCTTGTGTGGTTTCCTCACAGTTAGCTCCAAAGTGCTCTACGCAGAGGAAGAAATCCACTGGAAGGCGAAGATTACCGACAGGTTGCTGTCATTGAAGCATTAACTCTGTCACATGCTGAAGTCCATAGTAAGAGAAAACGCCCTGTGTCTGAACAACGCTGCTCACGTTCGGTCCACATCAGAAAGTTGAAAATTCAACTTCTGATGCCTCCCTCTTGTCTTTGCAAAGTGCAAGTCAGCTACAGCCCCCCAGATCCAAGCCGAACAATTAAACAGGGCGAGGCAGTCCCTTGCCACCGTTTTCATGTGACTATTTAACATGTCTGCTCTAGCCCTGGAGCTCGGAAGTTACCAGACTCGTAACTTTTCTGTTACGGATCACCCTTAACAGTAAGCACGGGCTAGCTGTGCCAGCTCTGACCGTAACAGAGACACATCTCATACCTTTGGCATTCTGGTCATGCCACCGACAAGGATGACTTCACCGATGTCGCTCTTGCTGACTTCAGCATCCTGCATGGCTTTCTGGCATGGCGCTACCGTCCTTTTGATCAGATCAGCTACAATGCCTTCAAACTGCGAGCGACTCAGCTTCATGTTCAAGTGCTTTGGTCCAGAGGCATCCATAGTAAGGTATGGCAAGTTAATATCAGTCTGCAGCACAGAAACAGGTAATGGAGAGAAAATCAGGAATGGAAAGTAAGTCAGCTATGTACAGGTCTTAGATCAAGTTACAGGTTCTGTTCCGCCTGCACTGAAACATCTACGCACGTGTCCTGCAGCCCAGTCTCTTAAGTGGCAGGAGGCATTCTTTTATGCTTGACATTTCAGGCAAGAGATGGGAAAACGACGTTGTTACACATCTCATGGTTACAACTGTTAAGTTCCAATTTCAATACTGTGTGATTTTGAGGTCTCTTATTATTAAGAAAAACAATTTCATTGCCATCATAGCCAGGAGAGAAGAGCTGAAACCTTAGGAGTGACAACCTTAATCCTCTTCCTTTAGCACAACGCTTTAGCAGAAGAAAGCCCATCTGCAGAGTTCCGAAAGACTCTGCCAAGTAATATTTCACCTGAGGTAAGCTACCGGAGGGAAATAACTCATGACTGTTTTCTAAATGCAAACAGCTCACGTTTGACAGCCAGTCCGTTGCCATTTAACACAATGTTCATCAGCGCCGGGGACTGTAATCCCCACTTTTCATGGCTATTTCTGAGCGACCTTACAAACTCACATGTTGGACTTCTAAAGCAAATCTTACGCTCAAACTTTCTTGCTCAAGCGCTGAGTCATGCTGACATCAAAAGATACTACAAATCCAGGCAATTAAAACCATGAATGCTCTAAGCTCTAGAGATTAAGTTGACACAACAAGAACTTAACCCATGTCACTGACTAGAGGTGTGCGTTCGCTCTATAAATAGCATGGTCAAAAATATTACAGGAAAACAGGGCCAAAAGCAAGTTGTTTTCCCTTCACTGCTAAGGGGTTAAGGAATTCGGTTTTTTCTGGTATGAGCAGACTGTATTTGCCAACTCTTGAGCCAGTAAAACAGAGCCTGCTATGTCTCTGGCAGAACTATGCATCCATTGTGACCGGCCTAAACTCCTTGCTACAAGCTCCCTGCTGGCCAACAAAAAGACCACCATGAAAAAAAAAAGTTTATTCAGAAATCAGAAATTGGCAGAGTCCCCATTTCAATTACTATATAATTGACCTTAATTTCACTTAGGCAAGACTATTACACCCCCAACTTGCTGCTTCTCCAGCTCCTTATTCAGTGGGGAATAAAGGACATGTTTGAATGTATTAATGTACAAAGCAGGTGGAAAAAATACAAGGGGGTGTATGTTGCCTATTGTCTAGACAACTCTTCTACAGGCAAATACGTAAAGATTCTTTATACAAATTATTTCTTGTTATTAGACAAATTAGCTGTTTTGGTAGCACCAAGGTTTTGGAACTGCTTGCACGAAGCCGCAAGTGCTTCCAGTAACCCAGCAGTGCTACCTGCAGCTACGTTCCCTGATGCTCATCACACTTCTGAAATACATGATCAGTTGGGAGCAAGGTCACACTCCCTGCAAGATGAGAAAACACGGAGCCAGAAGAAAGGCAAAACCCAGCACCTGCTAACATTCTCGGCCTCCGACAACTAATTGTGCTCCTAAACAGCCTACCCTGCTGAAGGACTTTCTGTTAAAGGGGTGTCATTCGGTTACACAGAAGCTTACACAAGAAAAAAAAAAGCAGCAAAGAGCTTTGTAAACAAAAATAATGCAAAACTCATTTTACAGACTGCTTTGAACCCAGCCACCAACCTGCACAGATGATGAAAGCTCACACTTCGCCTTCTCCGAGGCTTCTCTCACCCTCTGAAGGGCCATGTTGTCTTTAGTCAGGTCAACACCCATCTAAGCAACAAACAATACAGGTTAACAGACTCAGCTTTTGCACAGGAGTCACGGAGAGCTCTTCTTCACTGCAGTTCACCTTCCCAGCACTCTCAACTGTAACGACGTTTGCAGAAACACCGCCTGCTACGTGCCCTTCTGCTGATCTCTCTCACTTCTGACAAATGTGTTCAGTATTTCAAAAAGACGCACTAGCCCCCTCTGCTCTGGAAGTGATTAAACAGTAAGTTACAGCTCAGAGCTTGGAAAAGCTGCTGTATTATAGAATATAAAAGGCAAGGCCGGAATGACGAAGGAGCTGGAATTATGCTGCAGTTTCCTACAGCCCACCCTGTACTGTACGCATCTGCATTCAACTGGACCACCGACTTTTAATGGTAAAAGCAAGCAGACTATGCGTAAGATAGTCCTGCTACGCTAGAGGAAAAAAGGCAGAAGTCCTGCTGTTCTATGTCTTCCAGAAGAGGAATATTCCATCTCAAGAAAACAAGTGTAAAAGCTGAAAGCCAAGCTAACACCTATCCAATACTCTTAAATTCCAACTGTGTCGTAGATTACAAACTAAGTCCTAATTTCAGAAAATTCCCATTCTTCTATACAGGTTAAGCGAGGCTAAAAAAAAAACGATGACCAAATTCTGACAAGATACCTTACCTCTCTCTTGAACTCTTTAACAATATACTGTAGCAAAGCCTGGTCAAAATCTTCTCCGCCTAAGAAAGTGTCGCCATTGGTGGACTTCACCTCAAAGACTCCCTTCTGGATTTCCAAAATGGATATATCGAAAGTGCCACCGCCCAAATCGTAGACTGCAATACTGCAAGAACAGATGCAGAAAAACATGACTTTCTAGTCAAAGCTATGTGGCTCAAAAAATCACCCTCCTGAGGAGATGAAGTGCGCAGAATTCATGTTGTTGCCCACAAAAGCGNCATTGGTGGACTTCACCTCAAAGACTCCCTTCTGGATTTCCAAAATGGATATATCGAAAGTGCCACCGCCCAAATCGTAGACTGCAATACTGCAAGAACAGATGCAGAAAAACATGACTTTCTAGCCAAAGCTGTGTGGCTCAAAAAAATCACCCTCCCGAGGAGATGAAGTGTGCAGAATTCATGTTGTGGCCCACAAAAGCAAAAAGCCTCTCTAAAGACAGTGGTAAACAAATTACACAGCATAAACATTCTTTGAGCACTCGAGTCCATGTGGAAGTCTTCTCTGAAAGACATGCTGCACGGTGCTTAACCTTGCCCCTTACTTGAGAGGGGGCACTTCTTCCTTCTTCATAAAAATACCAAACACGTATCCAATGACGAGGCCAGGGACACCAGAACCATTATGAAACACGTTTTCCAAAACACGAAGTTTTCACAGCACTATAGCCTACATCAGAAATACAAAATGTATAACAAAAGCCCTGCGTTTATACAACCATTCTCCACAGTGACAGAAGGCTGAATGCAGTCAGGGAAGACGACGCACGCTGTGGATACCAGGCACCAAACCTCAGCCTACCTCCCGTGCCACACTTCTGCACCACTGGCGACAGCCTCCCACTCAGCTGGCTGTCCTCAGGCACTGCTGCCAGCAGGTTAGCTAATTAAACTGACACTCAGCTTTGATAATTGAGTTGTAGCTGCAAGTTATGAACTCACTCTCTTTAACAAGTATGGCTGGCATGGAACAGAGGTGACATTACACAGCACTGACTTACAGCTGTGAGCCTACTTTGGCAAAATCCCAACCAATAATTTTTAAAAAAACCCCAGAAAGCAGAAGAGGCATTTACAAAGCAAATCACAGCGTGCTTATTGAGGAGAGGGTAGGCACTTACACTTTGTCTTCAGACTTGTCCAGACCGTAGGCGAGTGCAGCTGCTGTTGGTTCATTAATCACCCTCAAAACATTCAAGCCAGCGATCTGCCCGGCATCTTTTGTAGCCTGAGAAAAAAAAAAAAAAAGAGGAAGGGTGCTGACTATCGAGAGGAACTACACGCAGTTTACGAGCCCGAAAATCTTACAGCTTGGTGAATACCTGTCGCTGAGAATCATTGAAGTAAGCAGGGACTGTGATCACAGCATTCTTTGCTGAATGTCCCAGGTAATTTTCTGGAGGGAAAAGGAGACAAAACAGAAAGTTATCCTTGTAAGCTAAGAATATCACCAAGTTGTTATGTAGTTTGAAATAATTTTCTGGAACGAAGAATAGAAGAGAGCCCTGCTGCCCAAGAACTCGCTGCTTTCTGGGAAGACACAGAGTGAGCTGTGCAGAAATCAAGTCCTTCCACATAACATGGCACGGCTTGTCAACTTCTGACAGACCAGCAAAGCACCTCTGCAATTCGATCAGTGACTGGATGCCACCAGCAAGTGAGAATTCAACCGAGAGCTTAACTTGTCTTTTTAGCATGAGAGGCTGAAGTTGTTTTCCATTTCTTTGGAGTTTTTAACGTGTGATGCTCTTAAAACTTACTCAATTTCATCTTGTTCAAAGAGTCTGCTATGAGTACCATTTATACAGTACAAATAACCACAGAATCATAGAATATCCTGAGCTGGAAGGGCCCCCTAAGGCCCACCAGCCCAACCCCTGGCCCCACACAGGCCCAGCCCCATCACAGCAGATGACTGAGAGCGTTGGCCAGATGCTGCTTGAACTCAGCCCAGCTCGGGGCGGTGACCACTGCCCTGGGGAGCCTGTGCCAGGGCCCCACCACCCTCTGGGGGAAGAACTTTCTCCTGATCTCCACCCTAACCCTCCCCTGGGGCAGCTCCAGGCCGTTCCCTGGGGTTCTGTCGCTGGGACCCAGAGGGAGGAGATCAGTGCCTGCCCCTTGGCTCCCCCTCGGGAGGAAGCTGGAGGCCCCATGAGCTCTGCCCTCAGCCTCCTCTTCTCCAGGCTGAACCAGCCCAGGGCCTTCAGCCTCTCCTCACCCGCCTTCCCCCCCAGACCCTTCCCCATCTTTGCTGCCCTCCCTCTGGACACTTTCCAATAGCTTTATGTCTGTCTTGTACTGTGGTGCCCAAACCTGCCCCCAGTACTCAAGGTGAGGTGTCCACAACGTCCATATACTAACTTGATAAGCATTTGAGACAGCAAGTCAGGAAAAATATGTATTACACCCTCATTTAAGGTCATGAATTTCTCCTAAAAAGGAGAAGGATGTCATCAAATGCAGATTCAGACCTACTAAAAAATAAGAACACGCGTGATGCAGTGAGAACGCAGAGAGGATTTATGCCTGTGCATTAGCCCTGCACAGACCTTACGCACTGCACTACTCTGTGCTGCTTCCAAAGGCAGATCATTCCACGGGTGAATTCGTGTAGCATCCAGCCAAAAGCTACAGACCTATAGGAAGCAGACCCCTGCTTAGGGCAGAGGAACACCACCCTCAGGGTAAGTCAGTTCTATCACATCTAAGATGCTCACATACCACATACCCATATTTTACTCTTGGGTGGAGCTTTAGCAACTGTCCAGGACCTAACACTGGGAAAAAAATAAAATACAATCTTTGGGTGAAGCTCCAGTAAAAACCTTTAGTCCTGCTCTCCAAACACTTATCACTGGGTGCACAATGTTTACCAGACGAGGCTGCAGAATGTATTACATTCAGTTTCCCCAGAAACCGCACCAGGAATTGAAAGGGAGAATGAGTATTTTCCTCTAGCGAAGATTTAAAGTCACCACTGGCTAAGAAAATACTCATTCAGCCTCAAAATCGGGTCCCTCAAACACTCCCTTTCTTACTACATAGCAAGCAGCTGGGTGCGAACGCAGCCCCTCAAAGCCCTGGCTGCCACAGCTTGTGCTCAGCTGCAGCCAGGCAGGCACAAGGAAAAGGAGCTCTCCCTTCTGAGTAAGCGTGTCTTCAACTCAAACTGAGAATCGACTCAACTGGTATTCAATTTTTCTAAAACTGTGTTTTAAGTAAAGGACTAATATCTTGCTAAAGATCCGATTCAGGCAGACACTCATCTTCCTCGAGGCTTCGTAATCCCCCAGCCCTGTGCCCTTCCACAATCTGCCCCGTATAAGGCCCTGCTCCACCCAGATTCCTGTACCAAAAAAGTACTTTTATGGCTGCAGCACTTCTGTTTACCACGGCCCAGCACCAAGGTCCCCCTCGTGCACACAGACAGCAAAGACCAAACTCTACCAACCTGCAGTTTCCTTCATCTTCATCAGTACGAAGGCACCGATCTGGCTGGGAGAGTAGAGTTTCCCATGAGCCTCTACCCAGGCGTCACCGTTGGAGGCACGGACGATTTTAAATGGAACGTTCTTACTAAAAAACAGAAGAATTCCAGACTCAATTTCTGTATCAGCACGCAGCACAAACCCCCTACAATTAGTATCAGTAGACGAACACATACAAGTTCTAGACAAAGAATACTGAACTTGGCAACAGCAGCCTCCAATCAGAGTCCCAGAAGCACCAATACACTACTACCGTTTCTAATCAGCTACATCATCTAATCATAAAGCTTTGATTGTCAAAACCCCCAAGAATGAGAAAAGTCTTCATTGGCAGATGCTGACCATTCTGCACACCATCTGCAAGGCTTTTTTCTTCTCTGGCAACCTTCAGATGATCAGCTACTAACGTAGGAAAATACAGCCTGGCCCTCAGAACATAAGCAATGAAACTTTTGAGACCTGAGGGCATAACTACTTCACCCGAAAGAGGATTATACGTTAACACTTAACACGTCACGTTATACAGCACTGTATTTTATGCATTCCTGCTGGTGGTGGAGTTGCTCTCCACCCTCGCTTACATATCCTTCTTCACTTCAGAGTCATCAAAGCGCCGCCCGATGAGACGCTTGGTAGCGTAGAAGGTGTTGTGTGGGTTAGTTACCGCCTGCCGCTTCGCTGGCATTCCAACCAAGCGTTCGCCGTCAGCCGTGAATGCAACAACCGAAGGTGTTGTCCTGGCTCCTTCGGAGTTTTCCAGCACCTATGTGAAAAAACGTGAGGGGGTGCCATCAAAAACCATGGCCTCCGAGAACACCGATGCAGACATTCAACTTCTAATACTGCTACTGCAAACTGGTGTGCATTTTTAACTTACCTTCGCTTGCTTTCCTTCCATAACTGCCACGCAGGAGTTTGTTGTACCCAAATCAATTCCAATAACGGCACCTTTAATTGCTTCTGAGCTGTAAAGCATATAACAGGAAAAGTAAAATTACTACTAGAGGAAAATAACTAACTAGGTGGCAAAAAAACTTTCTGTCCTGAAGACAGGACAATGTGATTTATTTTTTTTCACCAGATGAGGAAGCAAACACACCTGACCTAAGGCGTTCTCTGTCTCCGACTCTTATACAGGAATCTACCCTTCTGCCTCTGCAGTCAATCAAACCACTTACAGCTAACCCCACGCGTGTTTACTGAAGCATATAAGACACCATTCTTCCAGAATAACCTGTACTAGATATATTCTCCGCATCCTTGAAAACTTTGGCGTAAAACAAAGCCGTAACTAATTCTGTCTCTACAACACATGAAGTCTCACGGACTTCCTTTGAGTTATTTGTGACCTTCAGATATGTTTGAAAACATCCACCTGGAGTCAAAACGCTAGTAATAGATTGTTTTGGTTTATTTACCACTACTTAGCACAAAAAGAAGAATACACCAAGCCCACGTGCAGGGTTCGCTGAGCCAAAGATAACCATATTTTTGATCCTGAGGTGCAACAAGCTAATTTCATTCTGAAAAATGGAAGTGGTTCTTACACGAGAGAAGTCTGACCCTCTTCCTCCTTTCTAGGAAGCCTCTATTACTCTCCTCAAGGCCCTAGAGAACTCCTGAATCGTAAGTTTTTTGCCTTGTAAGCAAAGCCGTGTTGAGGGATGAAGAAAGCGAAGCAGGACAGTGTTTATTACCAGGGTACCACCTTCTCACACCCCAAGATGCTCGGTTGCTCTAACTCTGGGCCAGGTAACACAAAGAAGTGATCCTGGAAGAGTGCGGCTGCTCGGTTTCTCTGTACCACCCAGAACGGAGCAGCTTTCCTAGCGCAAACAGATTTCCCATTCCGCGTCCTGAATCAGCACCAGCCACAGAACATCTGACTAAGTTACACAACTAACTGCTACTCTGTTCCCATTATCTTGCAACAAGAACAAGTGATTCGAATGCCTGAGCTGTTTGAAATAAACTTTGTCTGTAGCGAAACGGAGCCACATGCCACTCCTGTTTTGTGCCCGCGTAAAGCAATTTGTTCCATCCATTTTTTAATATTTTTTTTTCAGTTGAACAAATCTCAACAATCCACATTTTGTGGATGCTGCTGATGGGGAGAGAATGGGGGAAGAACAACTCTTAAAGTTCCCCTGGAAAAAAATAACAAGTAAAGAGGTGAAGACACAACCTTAGAGAAGGGACACACACAGGCACTGTTTTTATCTCGCTGGTTTTGCTCCGTTACTCCATCTCTGACTCCTATAATTAGTTCTGGTATCAAGAGGAGAGGAAATATAAATATCAAACAGCCAAACATCAAAAAACCCAAGGAAATACTCACGCATATTTTCTGCTGGAGGCTGCTCTGAGAACATTTTGACTGAGGCCATTCCAGAATGTCTACAAAATAAACACATTCTAATGAAAATTTAGTTTTAAACACTAAGTGATCTTCAAGCCAAGACTTCCAAAGGCAGACAGCTTCTGAAGCAACACGGTCCCACTCCCACGTTGTATTTTTAAAAATCTTAAGATTGCCCCTCGCACAAAATAGCTTACAAACACGCTAACAGGCAAAAGACACTTCAGAAAATTAAGTCTGAACCTGCAGCTTTCACTGAACAGCAGCAGATAAACATTAACCCCAATTCTGGAAGCTTTATGCACGGTCAGCAACAAATGATTTACTATGGCCCCGTGGAATCCGCAGTCAAGATTTTTGCAGTGACTCTCTGAGTTTTTTTGCTGCTGCCATAATTTGGCACGTGCAAATCGCTATCTGGGAGAACTCTGGAAGAATATTATAATTTTATTTAGAATAACTTTAAAAAAAACCATCGTAATACAAGCAGGACCGCATCAAGACATGAATATCTCGCTAACTCTTCAAGGCACTCGGCCTAGCCGCGCTCCGTGAGCGGGTGAGGGTGCAGGGCCCTGCTCAGAGCAGGCCAGCGCCGCGCCCCCCCCACAGACCTGCGGGACCGTGGCCCGTTCCCACCGTGACCCCCGCGGGGGAAGGGGGGGGCGAGGAATGGAGCCGCCCCGCTGTAAACTTCCCCGAGAACAGACCCGGGCACACGGGACGCGCTACCCCCTCCTCACCCCCCGACTGTTGACACCCCCTGAGCCGCGATTAACACCCTTCCTCACAAAAACCTCCTCGGTGCTTCACGCAACCCACCGGGCCTGCGGCCCAGGCCCGTCCCCGCCGCGGTCGGGCCTCGCACGCTGACAGCACACACCCCCCCCCGCAGTCCCCACAG